>JAJOOF010017340.1:0-19332 GCA_029582545.1 Solanum lignicaule | reverse complement strand
TGAAAAGATTTCCAGAACTGTGCAGTAAACTGTGCACCTCTATCTGAAATAATGGAGACTGGGACTCCATGAAGTCTCACTATCTCTTGAATATATAATTTGGCATAATATTCTGCTGAATGGGTAGTCTTTACCGGTAGAAAATGAGCTGACTTTGTCATTCTGTCGACAATTACCCAAATAGAATCATGCTGTCTGCGAGACCTTGGCAACCCTGTGATGAAATCCATATTGATCATCTCCCACTTCCATTCCGGAAGTTCTATCCTCTGAGCTAAACCACTGGGCCTTTGGTGCTCAACTTTCACTTGTTGGCAATTTGGACACTTAGCAACAAACTCTGCAATGCCTTTCTTCATGCCATTCCACCAATAAACTTCTCTCAAATCACGATACATCTTGGTGGAACCCGGATGAATGGAATATTTGGAGCTATGAGCTTCTTCCATAATCCTCTCTTGGAGTCCATCTACCATAGGTACACACAATCTACCTTGATATCTCAATGCACCATCTCCCCCTAGTTCAAAAGCTAATACTCTTTGCTTTTGAACATTTGCCTTTAACTCAAGCAAAATGGGATCTTTATCTTATTTCTCTTTCACTTCTGACACTAGTGATGACTCGTCCCCGTTCGTCACCGCTATACATCCTTCTGTGGAATCCATAAGTCTGACTCCCAGGCTTGCTAGTCTGTGCACATCTTTTGCTAACTCTCTCTTCCCTTCTTCAATATGGGTGGTGCTACCCATAGACAACCTGCTTAAAGCATCAGCAACAATATTAGCCTTACCTGGGTGGTAAAGAATACTCAGGTCATAGTCCTTAAGTAATTCTAACCACCTCATCTGCCTGAGATTAAGCTCCTTCTGAGTGAACACATATTGAAGACTCTTGTGATCAGTGAATATGTCAACATGCACACCATATAAGTAATGACACCATATCTTCAAAGCGAACACTACAACAGCCAACTCTAAGTCATGGGTTGGGTAATTCTTCTCATGAACTTTCAACTGTCTGGAGGCATAAGCTATAACCTTGCCATTCTGCATTAAGACACAACCCAAACCAACTCTAGATGCATCACAATACACCACAAAACCATAAGTACCTTCTGGTACCGTCAAAACTGGAGCTGTAATCAACCTCTTTTTCAATTCCTGAAAACTTTTCTCACAAGCTTCAGACCATTGAAAGTTCACTGTCTTCTAAGTCAACTTTGTCAAAGGAGATGCAATAGACGAGAACCCCTCAACAAACCTTCTATAATAGACAGCTAAACCCAAGAAACTCTTAATATCAGTTGGAGATGTGGGTCTAGGCCAATTCTGCAGTGCCTCAATTTTTCGAGTATCAACCTTAATTCCATCACCATACACAATGTGGCCTATGATTTAAATATCAACCTATGATATTTTTTTCTTCTATGTTTATTATTTTTGATAGTTCTCTATTAGTCTTCTTTAATTTTATTTTATACAAATTATTATCATAACATTTATTTGAGATTGTTGCATTTTAGTACTCATTACACACATATTTTCATTGAATTTTAATCGTCCTAACGAATTTATAACATATTACATCAGGTTGCACGTGTCCAGAAACTAGTATCAAGAAAAACATTCAAAGACATAATTTAAATCATACTTTTCACTATTGCCCTTTGTGAAATCATATAACTTTATAAATAATGTAATTTAATATAAAACTACAATAAATGAAACAGTCAAATATGAAAAAAGCCTCAAAAATTCAGTTAAACGGAATAGAGAGAGCACTAGAGAGACAAGATCTAAATTTACACAAAACCATGGTCCATGGGTGTGTTTGGTAAAGGAAATCATTTTCTGAAAATGTTTTTTTTTAATTAATATTTTTAAAGCTAATAAGTGGGTTTATTGCTTCTTCTTTTTTGTGTTCGATATATTTTCTAAAAAAAATTAAGCAATCGAACATGAGAAAATTAAAAAAATATCTATTTCCTACATATTGATAACACCCCCTATGTTAAAAGTGTTTCATGGTATCATGATATATTAAGATCTTAAATGTAGAGCCAACCATGATCTATATTTACATAAACTACGTTAAAATGTCTTCTTCATATATCATGATTAGAGACCTTAATTAATCACCCTTTACAAGCTTGGACCCTATATGGGTGTGGTTGGTAAAAAGGAAAACACGCGAGTTTTTTACTTACTCAACATGAAAAATCTTGAAGCCTGGAAATAGATTCTTTCAACTAATATATATTCAATGTCAGGAGTTTCTCGTAACTATAAGTATGCTCACATCCAATTCTAAAATTGTGGGTTTGAGTTACCAAGTGAACAAAAATGATGGTTAATTATGAGATCACCCAACATATTACATATACATTCTATAATTATTAAGTAAAAAATATAAACCATTTTTCTACTTCTTATTATTATGTATGTTTCTCTCAAATCAAATGAATCACAAAAATACATGTAAAATAAATAGAAAAAAATAAGTAGAAAAATAGTATACATTTTTCTTTACTTCAAAGCTTATAATTCCTCTCAAATGGTAGTTTGCCTTGTTGCAGATTTACAACACTTACATTGAGAAAATTGAGTCAGCAAAAGCATTATTATTGTTAGATCGATCTGCAAATGTGAACTTTCAATTAGTTTATCAAAGTCATGATCTGAAATAGATTAGTTAAAGTTTATCATAAATTTGAATTATAAAAGCCAATTCTTTCTATATAGTTTCCGGCAGTCCATTAAAATATTTGCTAGTGGATAATCATTGACGAATAAAATGGGAGATTTAATTTTGTAGTCCTTTATAATATTATTTTAAATTTTATGATTCTTTTATAAAAAGATTTTTAATTTTGTATTAAGAAAATCTGAAAGAGTAACTTTTTATTCTAGTTAATTTGTAATTTAAAAGTGAAATATTTATAACATTGAAACGTTGAAACAAAATATGAACTATGTATATTTAATTTGGTACACTATTATTGTGGGATGCTTCAAATAAGAGCATCAATATTAATAGTCAGAAAAACGTTATTCAATTAGTCCTAGTCAAGTAAGGTGACAAGAAAAAAAATATGGCATGTTGATGTTACTTTATTTATTATTGACATAAATTAATTGAAAGCAGTTTTATTTTTTTTAATATACGAGTATAGAGAATATGAATGAAAATGGTTAGTTGATATGCAATTATAATTTGTTTCTTCAAAATAATATTAACAAAAAGAGCTATGATGTTGATGCACCAACAGTTGCAATATAATTATGAATTTTTTTTGTTCTCTTTCGTAATACTTTATTTCTCTTGATTTTTGGAATCAATTGAAGTGGTTGATGGTTGATTTTTGGAATCAATTCTCACCCAGTATTTGCTTGACTTTTCTTTTTCTTTTAAAATTATTTTTCTACATAAATAAATTTTAAAATTATTGTTTAACTAAATATTGTGTAGTTTGATTTGAAAATTTTGATGCACCTATTCATTTTTTTTATAAAATACCACTTCTCCAAGTTTGAACACTCTTAACTAATTTTGTGGTTACGCCCGTTGTTTTTGCCCGTCACAATAAATGATAATATTTTATCGCGGCTTAAGTTTATATTTTTATATCATGATATCTTATTAGTTATGTTTTTAATTTGTAACAACTGGACATAAATATTTTAAGGTGGTCGATAGTTGACGATACCATGCTCTTACAATATTGTTGAGTCCTTGAATCTTGTACATTTTATTTTGATGTCATAAAAATTGGTTTTTTAAGGCCCAAGTAAGGCTACAAATTAGATCATGATATGATCATGTACTTTTTGAAGTGTCGCAAACCTTCGATCTTATTGATACTACTATTTATCTCCATGATATTTGAACATACATACATTCAAGATTTACTTGATGTTAATATAGTTTATCATCTCTTTGTTCTTTAGATTGTCTCTTATTTCACTGCGCGTAATAATAGTGTTAATCGTATCAATGTACTGTCAAATCTTATAAGTGAACTAGATAAAACTGATATTTCATCACTTAAATCACATCTTTATATTCAAAGCTTGCTCATGTACTGCAATTCAATCTTGATCCACTACATCAAAAATGATCTTTAGCGGCAATTAATTAACGGCAATAGCTCAATCGCCGGTAAATATGTATTTTTAGCGGCAATTGACCCTCTTTGTATATGTCCCTAATGTCTTTAGCGACATTGAATCTAATGACACTTAACTAATTCCGATAAAGACTTTAGCACTCGTTATTAATGTGTCTATTTATTACCGCTAAAAATTGTTTTTGTTGTAGTGATCATAGAAAAGATTTGCTTGAGCAAATCAACTAGCTATCCCATTTATAGAATTTACACAACAATTGCAACAAAGATGGTACATTTGAGAGTTAATATCACCCAAGTTTGGAAATTACGTTCAAATATCACTTTTGTTTCATTTAGGATAAAAATATAAGTTAACTATCATTATTTTCCAAAAAAAATTACTTACACTTCAAAAACTTCCTTCTCTCCTAGTTGGCATGCCAGGTCATTACTAACATCATCCAACCCAACACCCACAGAAGTCGCTCAAAACCTAGCTACTTTTTAAAAAAAATAATGGTAAGTCGCTCGAAGCCAATGACTTACTAACGGTCGTTCGGCCAGCCGTTATTAAGTTGGACAAGTCGCTCAAAGCCTAGCGATTTGTTTGTTTTTGTTATATGGGAAAACAAGCGTCTTTAATAGAAAAAAAGTGGTCGTTTTAACTTGGAACTGGCATTATTAAATTTGTTAGGCAGAAGCAAGTTATGATTTGTTGATGGCCTCCAGACCAAAGATAGATAAGGTTGATGCATCATTGCATGAACATTGGGAAAAAGTTAATTAATGCAATGGTGTTAACATGGATGACGAACGATGTGAAGGAGGAACTAATATTGATGAATCGACATAGAGCCGTGAAGGTGAACCATATGTATACCGAGTTGAGTAGTCTGGTGCTGCGGATAAATCAAGCAGCTCACCCCAATAACTCCGTAGATGAATGATTAGTGACTCCTCGTGCTCTACTAGTACTCAGGACGGCAGACTTTGCACACAAAAAGGGGTAATTCTTTCTTCATTGTTGTTCTATCCATTCGTCCTTTAAGCATTCTGCAAATTATATACATGATTTAAATGAAGTATATATGTAGGGTGAAAATGTAAGAAATTAATTACCTCTTCTGGTCTTCATCGTCTTCTTCACTTGAGTTATCATACACATCTGATACGTGGACATGAAGTCTCTCCTCTCCTGTGAAAGTTTCTATAGCTTTCTTAATCTCAATGGCTGAATCTCCAAGCTCACGCCTAATTTCAGTTAAATGAATGGACTTTAAGGTGTGTATATCAATAAATGCACATGGGATCTCCGTAAGCTTGTGACAACATTCTAGTATTAATTCCTCAAGCTTAGGAAAAGTTTCCCTATCAACTTCCCATTCTGAAAGTTTGAGCACTTGCAATGACAAAGTCTTAAGACTTTGATAGATGTTCTCACTTGCGTCCCACTTGTCTTCCATGAATTTAGTCCCCATTAACTCCAGAATTTCAAGCTGAGGCAATGCCACGATTGCTGACAACGAATCAGGTCTCAGGGAAAAATTACACAACCGTAACTCTTTCAAGCTTTTAGGGGAGTGATATGCATTGTGTTGTTGGGTTTGGTCTATTAACACCGGATACTCATCTTTGTAGGCATTATCGTACAGTGCAATGAGTGATTCAAGTTTATTAAGGACATCAAGCTTGGGAAACCAATCTACCTGTGTCAGAGGATATATCGGTTCCTTGATGTGGCAATGAAGGTGCTGGAGATTCGGGAACTTCTCCAGAGCATCAGTCATGCCTTCAGTATATGAGGTAACAACTTTAGATAAAGTTGTCAAGTCTTCTAACTTTGAATTCTCAGCTTCCAATATTCTACTTGGTTCATGCATAATATTGTCCGCATCCATTTCCTCCTCTTCAAAGAAAGAACTTATGTCAATTTTCACATGTTTCAGCTTTGACAGTTTGAATATTATGGGCAGTAATACCATGGTGGAATATTGCATATTGATCAACAGAGTTTCCAGATTCTGGAGGTTCACCCACGACACTGGGATAGATTTTACATCAAGAGTCCAAAGCTTTAAGAACCTCAAATGAAATAGGGAGCCTATTTCTTCCATTAAAGAATCTGTCAGAAGAATGCCATTCAGTTGCAACACTCTAACAAGTCCAAAGGGTCTTGTGTGACAGATATAGCTGGAGTCTAGAAGTGAACCGCTAACTTTCAAATATATGAGATGCTTACTACCAGCTGAAGATTTATTAGAATTGAACATAACACATCTTTTGTGCAGTTGGCCAAGGTTAGAATAAATGGTTAGACGATGGTGTAGGAAATCTGAAGCATGAAATGGATCACCTGAATTGATTAATTTGAAAAAAAATTCCTTTTTGGCTTTTTCTGAACAAAAATCGTGCACAACATCATGCACATAGCAAACCTTGATCATAACAGAAAAAGGCAAAATCCTCTTGGCCTGTCTATGCTCCACCATTATCAGGCTACTGGAAATTAAAGCATCCAAGTAACTTTGAGTTGCTTCCTCTAAACTATCATGATCCACCAACCCTTCGGCCATCCACAATTGCATCAATGTATAGACAGGAGTTCGTTTGCTCTTTTGAGATCTTGCAAAGTAAAGCAACAACGGCTTCAAGTGGTATGGTAAATGGTCATAACTTAATTGCATAACCTTCATCATATGTGTATTGATGTTGGCAGAAATAAAGGAATCCAGATTATCTTGAATCTTAAGCCACAAATCCTTTTTTTTTTCCTTTCCTTTTCTTAATCTAACAATTACTCCAGCAATCAAAACAATAGCAAGAGGAAGTCCTTTACATTTCTCAACTATTTGGTGTCCAACATATGACAGTTCAGCAGGGCAGCTTCCTTCTCCAAATACCCTTTTTTGGAATAGGTCCCAACTTTTTTCAGGTGTTAAAACTTGGAGGTCGAGAGGATCAGTATGGCATTTAACTTTCAAACCTACCTCACTACTTCGGCTAGTTAAGATAACTCTATTTCCTCTCTCAACCTGTGGAAAATATGCTATTAACATCTCCCCTATTGCAATATCCCACACATCATCCAAAACGATGAGGTACCTTTTATCAAGTAGTGTTCTTCGTAGTTTATCAGCAGGGTCATCCTCACTTCCGTTTCCTCCAGAGACATGAGGAACTTGCTGGAGAATCTCCTGCAACACCTTTGACTTGTTATACTTTTGGGAAACAGTGCACCAAGCACGAACTTTGAAATGACTAGCAACTAATGAATTGTTATACACTTGTTGGCCAGAGTAGTTTTACCGACTCCTGGCATTCCGACAATAGAAATGACATCAAGTTTGGATTCATGTTTATCAAGGAGCTGGTCAATCATCTTGGCTTCATCTTCTTCATGACCTACTGTTACCTCAACCAAAGATGATGAGGTTGACTCAATTGGCTCATCAGAAGACTTTGCATCAAGGAGGTGATCCCCATTCTTATCCTCCAGCTGTAAACTGGTGACTTCTGCCACGATAAGATTGATCTTATCAATGACATTCGGAAGTGAGAAGATGAGATGCGAGAGAGCTTTATCTCTGACAAGAATGGAATTAATGACATGTTCTGCCTCATATGCCACATCTAAAGCACGCACCTAACAATCTTTAGCAACTCCACTAGTGTCATCCAATGTTTGCCTGACTTTCCTGAAAGATGATCTTACGAATTCGAGGCTTTGCTTCACCATCCCAATTTTTTTAAACTGAATAAGCATTGGAAATGTGCAAATCATTTAAATGTCTGAGTAGAAGATTCATGAAGAGGAAACCATCATCCATAGGAAAGCGAAGTTGAGATGATTCTGGGGCTTTCATAAAAATCTGTCTGTTATCACCCTTCATTTGTTCAATTTCTTGCAGCAATTCTGGAGCTGAAAAGTCCGCTTCGTTGATATTACTCTCAGAGCTCTCCTCCAACAGCTTGCTCACCAGAATAGACATCTTCCTTGTAAGTACTCCAACATGTGCCAACATATCGTTCAATTTGTCACGATGGATAAAGTGCTTTGGTATATCAGTAAGAAAAATCAATAGGAACTCCATCATGACATTAATGCATTGAGTTGGAGAGTAATTGACAGCTACTGCACCTTCCATGCGTCCTTGGAGAAGAATAAGATAATTTTGAAGAATCCTTGGTGATGATTTTAGGATTTGCTTAACAAAGCTTTGTAGTTCTGTTGACCTTGTTTCTTTCATGAGCTTAGAAGTACAAATGTAGAGAACATCCTGCTCAAGAGGGATTATGTCGATTAGTAAGGAAGCAATCTTGCTGTAAAGGTAATCAATTTCATAATTATACTTTCCAGTCCAAAGATTAAAACATAATTGTGTTACTCTATCAACTATCATTAGGTACCGAGGATAGAGATATTCAGTTATTGTTTTGTTGGGGGCGATGCATTCCAACCCATAGAAATCTCTGAGATGTCGGAATACTTGGCCAAGAATCTTGTAGTCAGTCATCTGGGGGAGAAGCAAATCAGAACAATACTTTGGTAGATCATGAAGGTGTGTGCAGAGGTATTCAAACATTTTCTCCTCTGCTACATACTTATCATTCTCCAAACTCAAAAAATAACTTTTCATCTCTTCCAGCAGCAGAGTAGCAAGGCATTCCATGTTGTATTTTTCCAGGATTAATTTATCATCATCTTTATAGAAAAGTGACCGAGTCAGATCATCAAACTTTTTTATATTCATGGACATCCTGTTATAAAAGTCATCCAAACTCGAATTCCCAAACAGGACAAATGTTCTTAGGAATCTCAGATCCATTCTGAGCTTTTCAATATTATCCCATTTTGAAGCAATGAATTCTTTCTTTATTTTCTTCAAGCCATTCAAGAAATCATCAATAAGATCCCTGATTCTTCTTCTTTTTTCCTCAAATGGCAGCTGCTAAAATTAAAAACAAACAAACATCACTTAGTCGTTTGGTTATTGCATTTGTTTAGGAGTCAAATAAGTTGCTTCCTATCCTAGTCTTTACGTTATAGGAATAGTGAAGTCAGTTTTAGATTCAGATTTTCTAGGAGAATAAACGTGCTCTTTTGTTTACTAGCTTTTTCATCTGATTCTTTTGTTTACTAGTTTAACCACTGGTACTTCCTTATCGAAAGCACAAAATGCAGAGTTGGACAATTAGAGGCCTATCCAGGAATTCGTCAAGATGGGTGCACGAATACGAAAAAATGCATCTTAAATATAAATTTGATAAGTTTGACTTTTAGGTTCTTAATATGAACCATTAAATTTTAAAAATTATAGGTCCAAAATATATAATACTATTAGTTTTAAATTTTAATATACACATTTGATTTAATTATATAAAAATCTTATAGTGCAAAGTTTTTTAGGAACTTCCAATGTAAGGCACTTGAAAATTTTGAAAGATTAAAGGAAAAAAAAACAAAAGAAAAATTAGTTGAAATGTCAAAAGTATAATCGATAACCACTTGGAGAGGTGTTACTCAAAAGGACAAGATAGATATAAGACTTGAATTTTTATCCTTACTTAGAGAGGTGCACTCAATCAATATTGTATTATTATATGATACTTTAAACGTGGGTTCACACATCTATATTTAAATATTTTTTAAAAATATAACACTATTATATATAGGATCTAAAGAGGGGAGCATGGGCTCACGTGAACCCACGGCACCCCCTCTAAATACGCCCCTGTGGACAATCAAAGGTTAAAGGATCTCAAAGTGAAGAATTACCTTTTTCAGGCTATTGATCGCTCAATACGGAAAAACAAATATGAGATTCCATGAAGAAAAAGTATATCAAGAAACAACGAATAGAGATAGAGTCACGATTAGGAATTTGGGGGATCTAAATTTTAGGACAGAACAACAACTTCAAAAATAACCAACAAGTTAATGAAGGACAATATATAATTATTATTTTTTGAAATGAGTAATATAAATACAACATTATTATATAGTTACTCTCGACGACTTGTCATATTTTAAAAAGGATCAATGACCACATGTATACTTTAAAATTATCACCTCACCTTTAAGCAAGTATACTAAGGTATAAAGTGTAAATTTTCTTGGTTAACTCTTTCTTTTTGTGAACTAAATATATATTAGGTATAAAATAAGCTAACAACTCACCTTGCAAAATAGAGAAATATAATTGATATGATTAAGGGTCCAAATATTAATGCAACTGTGATTTCTTCTTCTTTTTTTTTCAAATTTTTATGTGAGATATACCCTTTAAAATGAAGGTTAATACTTAATACTAATGAATAGAGATTTGAGCAATGCTAAATATATATAAAAAAAATGGTATATCCCCTAATTAAAATATGTGTGCCTTTATCAACTCATAAAAGGATTGCAAATTATGAAAAAAAAGAAAATAAAAATTACACTACAAAAAAATCAAAAATAAGAAAGGGACGACATATTTATCGGCTTATCAATAGTTTTGGCGTCGAATCTTTGGAAAGAAAAATAACAAAATTGATAAATATAAAAAGAAAATATGGAACAATCATGAAATAAAAGATTAAATTATTTTTTGACAATACTATTACAGATTATAATAGACAAATAAATTGACTAAAAAAAGTAAGAGAGGAGAAAGACTTATAGAGCGAATTTCATGTATGTATAGGCTTTGAATTAAAAACAGAACTTTTTTTTTCTTTCTAATTCTTATATTTTTAATTAATTTTTTAGTTTTATTGGTGAAATTTGCATAAATAGCAGAAGAGAAATTTTTTTATTTAAGACGAGTGGAAACTTTTATTTTCTAATTGTTATTCTATATTGTTTTAATTGATTTTTATTTTATTTGTGAAATTTACATAAATTGCATAAAAGGAAAAATATTGCAAAACATGTTTCCTTTCAAAGAGAAAAGAACATTGGGTGATGATGGATTCGAACCCACAATTGTAGTGCGGAAAGCACTCCCATGGCCTTCCTTAGTAGAAGCATAAATAGCAGAAGAGAATCTTTTTTATTTTAAGACGAGTGGAATTTTCGTTTTCTAATTGTTAATCTTATATTTTTTAATTAATTTTTATTTTATTTGTGAAATTTGCATAAATAGCAGAAGAGAATTCGAACCCACAACTGTAGTGCGGCGGCAAGCACTCCCGTTGCCTTCCATATACTGAGCCATCAACTCAGTTTTGTTAGGGGATTTACAAGTTACTATACATATATATTTATTTAATTTTCTAATACAAATACAGGATCTACGAAAAAGTTATTGGGTTCATCCGAATTTTGTGAGAAACATGAAATTAAGATGCAACATTCAACAATCTACACACCTCAACATAATGGTGTGTGAAAGGAAAAAACGCACAAATTTTAATATGGTGCGCAGTCTTTTGAAGAGAAGAGGGTTACCAAGAGACTTTTGGGGAGAAGTTATTCATTTCGATAGTTGGATGCAGTTCCCATTTCATAGTTGTATTATATATTTTTGAAATAAGGCATAAGTATCCTAGGCTATGATCGAAATTGGTGAGACACATCTATTAAAAAGTGAATTTTCAATTGGTTTATCAAAATCTAGGTCTTAAATAGACTAGTTTCATACATTTTTTTATACTTAGGGTTGTTTAAAATTGAATTGAAATCGATAATTCGAATCGAAAAAAAGTTATTGGTTCATCAATAATGGGTTATTCGCTTAACGGTTTGATTACGGATTTTGAACTTTTGATAAAAAAAAGTCTAGTGTTTCTAATGAAAAATTTTGGATAGAAGAAAATTGTCTTTTTCATATCTATTATTCGTAAAAGTAAAAAATCTATTATAAAACAACATAAAAGTTTTTAAAAAAATTGTAAGTATACAGAACCACTTCCCCCAATACAATGTGCTATTTTATCAATATTTATTAAAGATGAATAAGGTTAAGATTCCATTAATTTTATCATTTTAAATATCAAATAACCAAAATAAAACAAAATAATGGTATCAACAGCTGGATGAAGTTAACATTTGCATTGTATTAGAGTATGAATTATTCATCGATTTATGCAACCATTTAATATCATTTTCTTCAGTAGACTATTGATTATTTTGGCTTATCATATTTTATAAAGACTAATGGAATTGAGGTCTCCTTTTATAAAATTTTAAGTACCAAGTCACCATAAGAAAAACTAGGGATGTCAAATGGGCGGGTTGGATTGAAATTAGATAAATTAAAATGGGTTGAGATAGAAATTGGGTTGGGTCTTGACCAGACCAAGTTTATTTTGGGCTCAAATGGGTTAAAAAAATGGATTGGGTCTTGACCCGATTAATCTCAATAATTTAACATAATGATATTTAACTTTTATAATCACAAATCGAATTTCCGCTCAAGATTTTTTTTAAAAAAAAAGTAACAAATGGATAGATAAATCCTAAAAGATTTAAATAGATAATAATTCATACCTTTAAAATAGAAACATATCTTAGTAAAGAGTTTTAAAACGGATTGAAATTGGAGATTGAATTGGGCTCAATTGAGGATTCTCTTAAAATGGTTAGACTTGAATGGGTTGAGATTGAACCCAATTCAAATTAACTTGAGCTCAACCCTTAAAATTCTGGACGGGTTATCTGTGTTTGGGTTATTTTTGACACCCCTAAGAAAAACTGTATAAAATTATTTCAATTGTTGGATGCATGTTCACACTTCATAGAAGAAGAGGAATGTCATTATAAAGGGAACAATGTGTATACTTGAAGGGTTAGTAAACTCATTTTGCTCAATGATGAAAATTATCAATGGTGGACCCAGAATTTTCATATGAAAGTTAATAAGTTAAGATCGATTAGAGTAGACCTTACCTCTTAGATAATCCAAACATGTCATTAATCTATTGTATCGTTCCTTCTAATTCAACTTATATGGTATCATTTGGACTTTAAAAGTTAAACTTTTTAATTTTTATCATGAATTCAAATATGGAGTCTTTAAATATTTTTTTAAAATAAAATTTATATGAAAATTATTATAAATCATAATAATTAATAATATAAAAGACATGAAGAATTTGCGATAAAAAAAAAAACTCACTCGATTCTTCAAGTATGAAAGGTAGGTTTGTTTAATACTCTATTCCAGGACAAAGTGAAAGATGGGGTGATAATAAGAATTAATTTCTGTCGAGAATATTTGAAATTTATGATTAAACGCTTTTTAAACTAATCGGAAAATGTCAACTGGCAAATGCTTATCCACTTGCAAATATATCTGTGGACCGTCACCAATCATTTTTTTTTCCTACTAGAAATAGTTTGGTTTTAATAATTTAAAATAATTGTAACCTTAAACTAATCAATTTCAGATCTAGACTTTGATTAGTCTAATTGAATTATGTTCACATTAAGGCCGGTATGATCTGTGACTGTGATTTGCAAATTGTACAGATTTGTGTTAGGTGAAATATTAAACATTAGACCCTTATTTTATGTTAGGTTTTTAATTTGAAAATAATACCTAAATATACAATTTATTTTATTATATTCTTTAAAATTTTCTACCATTTGAAAAAATTACAAAAATTCCTACTCTCTCATATTTTCGCATACATCACTTTACGCGATGTATCGGAACGTATGCGATGTATCGGAATGTTGAGGGATGTATCAGAAACGGGACGCGATGTATCGGGATATTTTGAGATGTATCCGAATTCCACCAAATTTAAGGGATTTTTGTAAATTAGAAAATAGTACGAATATGATGTAATTAGCTCTTAACACGAGATTTGTGTAAAATTCTCATATTTATGAACCATCAATAATCATTTCGAGTAGAAAAACTTTTTTGATTTTAATAATGCAAAATAATTGTAAACTTAAACTAATCAATTGTAGACTTTGATTAGAGTAGTTGATTTTATACCAACCTTTTAACTTCTTCCTATTTTAACCCTGTGGTTTGTAATGCCAGTGCGAGCTCATCATCTTATTAGTCTCAACTCTCAACAATTGTTTTAATTGTGGAAGAAAGGAGTTTTTTGTTGACATCATGATAAACAAAAGTACCTGTATTAGGGCCCGATTAAATTCAGATTTTCTTCACTAAGTCTCATATTCCGTGATGGAGTCAGAATTTTCATCAAGGGGTTCAAATCTAAAGAAGTAGACATAGGAGCTAACCGAAGGGGTTCAACACTTACTATATATACATTAAAAATTATATTAATCATGTGTAAATAGTATAATTTTCCATCGAAGGAGGTTCGGATAAACCCCTGACTATAAGGTAGCTCCACCCCTACTCACATTGGGGTAAAACATTCTCTACTCTGTATACATCCCTTTGACTAAGGATTAAGAAGTACGCTCTACCCCACCACAATCCTTGTTGATAGTACGCCATGTTCGTACAGTGTCATCAAACCGTCCATAGTAATAGTGGTAGTTGCCTGGACAATACATTTGGTCACTGTTCTTCATCAGATTTAGGCCAATTGGGACATATATATCAGAGATTTTACACACGAAATAAGATTCATAACTAACAAATAACACGTCTTTGAACAATACATAGATATCCAAATATTAACTACAGATTAAACAAATTATTCAGTACTGAAAGAAAACACAAAAAATACTTGTTCGGAACAGTTTACATGAAAGAAAACACTCAAAACATTAATTTAAAACATCTTCAGAACCATCCAGGGAAATGATTTCAAACTTGAAAATGTTTGAATCAACAAACAATACTTGTAACAAGTTTCTTTATTGGAACTAATTATCAGATGAACTGAGACTGCAAATGCATCATCATGCCTCGATACTCTCCTGCGAAAAAGGAGGAAAACAAGTAAGAGAAAACATAGGAGAGGAATGTGACGAACACGAAAATAATTGAATATAATCTATGTTTGATATAAAGTCCCCTAAAATCTGTATTAGTAGTATAACAGAGTAATGTTGCCCAATTTAATGTTTCAGCAAAGTGCGAAATCCACAATACAATAACATACTCAGTGTAGTCCTACAAAATAGAGTCTGGGGAGGAACCTTACCTCAAAGGAAGAGAGGTTGTTTCCGATTGACCTTTGGCTCAAGGAAAAAGATTTCAAAGGAGTCCCAAAAAGAAATGAAGTACAAGAAACAACAGATAATAACAAAAACAGCAGATAGTAACATAACAGAAACTACAACAAACATTACGATAATCGAGGTATAAGGGACAACATATAGTAACAAAAATCGAAGGATAAGAAACTATAGGAGCAATACTATGACTACTGATATGAACGGACAGCAAGACAACACACTGCTACCTACTGATTCTGCGTATAGAGACTATATGGATAGATGCAATCTTATTGAAAAATGACCTATTCACTATTTAATGATACGAGATGGAGAGAATTGGACTAACCTTATAACAACTTCACTTTGTGGCATTGAAATCAGCTTCAGTAGGGAATATTGAGCTTGAATTTGCCACTTTCTGGATCAGCTTGCTTCTTATTTTTCTCACTTTCTATTTCTCTTGCAGATTCGCTTGCTTTGCTTGTGTTGTCCAACGTCATCTCTTGAAGGTAATCCAAATTAGCAAGCGCAAGTGGCACAACCTCAAGATTAAGACAAGAGATCAGGACAAGGCTCCTAAGTCTTGGGAAGGGACAGTTTGATGCCTCCCATGACACGAAATCTGCCATTTCAATCCACAAGACCTGAAGTTTCTTGAAACCTCCCGGCTCCATCTTCCAGGACGGCCCCGTGAATGCATTTTCTTTCAATTTTAGAACCTGGAGATTTTTCACCTGCCCCAATCTATATGCCTGGTTCCAGTCAAACCTTGTTTTTGATAGAGTTAACTTCTTCAAATGTGGTAAACATTCGGAGAATGCTGACGGAAGGTGAAGAGCTTTATTACTCTTATCATCATTTAGCAGTGTTAAACTTTCCAGGAGCTTTAGCACTTGAAAATTGCTGAAAAATTCACCCTTGCTAGTTTCAAGAAAAGGCGTCAAATTACCTTCAATACTCATTTTTTTGACATTACCAGCCTTTGAAAGAACATTTCCATTGCAGCTTTCTGGTGTAACCAGAGATAGAGTTTGCAACAAACAAGAAGTTGTACTACTACTTGTTGATGAGACAGTAGGGGGTGGCAAGATTGCAGGTTTGTCGGTGCGCAGATGGCATAAACGTGGCATGTTCCATATGTCAGCTTTTATATCAAGGGTGGGCTTGGAAGTATTCAGAATAAGAGTTTGTGCATTACAGAAAGAAGTAAAGAGTTTAGGAAGTTCCTTGAAATCACCTGAGATAGAAATATACCTCAAGTGCAATAGCAGGTAAAATTCCCTGGGAATACTAAACTTGAGGGATTCAATGTCAGACTCTCATTAGTGGAAATGCGTTAGGGATGAATTTGACGTCGATATTAGAAAAGTCAACTTGTTTTTGTTTTGAGGAAAAACATAACAATGACCTAACATGTTCTTCAACTGTCTTTTTTGAGATGAAATTCTGAGGAACATATGATTGAATAGACACTCGACGACAAGTAATTGAGTTTTGTATGTCTTGATCAGATGTGAGACATACTTGTTTGAAAAGAGTCAATCTAGTACCCTCTTCAACGCAGAACTCATGTAACATGTCGTGAACACGAAAAGTTTTTATTCGACCATTAGACCTCTTTCCTGTTACCATCACTAAGTTCCGGTTGGCAAAGTCATTCAGATAATACTCTGCTATATCTTCAATTTCAATGCCTGATAACTTGGACATTATGAGTCCCTCGGCAATCCAGAGTCGAATCAATTTCCAAGCGGGGATATCGAATCCTTGAGGAAAGGCACCAAAATACAAGAAGCAAGCCTTTTTTTCTTGAGGCAAATGATTGTAACTCAGTCTCACAACATTCAAACATCTCTGACGTTTGTCTTCTAAAAGGTGCTTCCCCACATTTTCTCTAACTACTTTCCAATCAATTCGCTCGTACGACCTCTTAAAGCTCCTGCAATTACCACAATTGTAAGTGGTACTCCACTACATTTTGCTACAATGGCTTCTCCATGTTCTACTAACTCAACAGGACAACGGCTAACGCCAAAAGCTCTCTTTTCTAGCAGCTGGAAACTTTCATCTCCATCCAGAAATTTCAGATTGTGGGGATATTTATTGACAGATCTAGCAATGTCTTCGTGTCGAGTGGTCATCATGATCCTGTGGGCTTTTTTATTATCAGGGAAAACTGTCTTGACAAAATCCACAACATTTGGATCCCACACATCATCCAAGACAATGAGACATTTACCTCCATTAGCCACGCGCTTACGTATTTCCTGAGTTATGTCTGCCTCATTTCTATTTTTGAATTCATCAAAGGAATTTGTGAACCCTTTCAGAATATTAAAAAGGATATCCCTTTTTACACACGTTGATTGTCCGATGAAAACCCAAATGTAACTAAAAAATTATCGCGAAATCTTAGGATCATTATAGATTTTTCTTGCCAGTGTGGTTTTACCAAGTCCCGGCATTCCTACAACGGGGATAACATCTAGACACTCTGCTCCTTCAACCAGACGATTGATCACTTTTGTTGCTTCCTCATCAAATCCAACCACTTCGTGATTTTCCAATGACGAACCCTTTAAGATGGACAAACAAGTTATTAAGAGAACTTGTCTTGATTGTATCATAACAAGAAATTACTCCATCTACGGTCTAGACAGGTACCAAATAAGTTATGATCATGTGAAAGTTAATTTTCAATGTCCCCTTCAACTATGAAAAATATGTCCCCTTATCCTATGTAGTGTCTATTTTATTCTTCATATTTTCAATCCCCATCTTTCACTACAAGAAAATATGACACTTGGTGGTGGTAATGACTAACGATAGTAATTGTGTGTGTCGGTCTTGGATGGTGTTGATAGATGATAGTGGTTGTGAACAGTATATTTATGGTATAGTGGTTGGCCTTAGTGATTAATTGTGGCTGTTGTTGGTGGCGGTTGATAATTAATAGTGGAATGATCCTGGCAGTTAACGGTGGTGAATGATGATGGAGGTCAGCGATATATAATGTTGACCAATGGTGACAATTATCGATAGTGATTAGTGGATGTAATAACGGTGGATGGTGATGGTTGCAAATGATGGTTAATGGTAATGATGAATAATTTGGTGATTGACGGTACTGGTGGTTGTGGTTGGACTGAGGATGGTGGTTGTAGATTATAGATAGTGTGATTGACAGTGATGGTAGTTGCGGGTGGTGGGTGAATGCAGATGGAGTAACAGTGAAATGTCATCTTTGTAAAAAAACTTAAATAGACATTTAAATGATACTAAGGCCTCATGTGTTTGCACTTAATGGAGGTATAAATATGAATGGTTCAGACATAAGGTCAGTGTGTTTGTTTTTTTCTACTTTAAAATTTCTTAAAGGGTCTAAATGAATCAAACCTTTGATAGAGTCTAATCTCATTCAGACTCTTTTAAAGACACTTTTATTTTTGGAAAAAAAATTATGCTCCATATTTTAAAAAAATAATATTCAAGCTTCTCTCCTTCTCCAACTTTATCAGTTTATCCAAATTCTTTTCCTCAAACTTTTAATTCTTGTTCTTGCTACTTATCAAGAATTGATAAAATTTATAGTAAATTTTCTATTGGATTAAAGTGCAAAGACAATTTCATAAATATGTGTTGTAGAAATTTTATAAATTTGTTTTGAATCATTTGAATGTATCATCTTCAATATTTATTTCAGAGAAGAATATACGGGCAAACACATTATAGAACATAAAGATGTTTCACATATTTATTTAAGTTTAATTTATGTTGATTTTTTTTTTTTTTTAAAAATGATGACTATTTTTTTTTCTAACAATTATTTTTATTATAATAATTTATATATGTACCCAGTTTCATTTTATTTTTATCAAACATAAAAAATTTGTTTATAAATTTAAATATCTTAATGTTTATAAAAATGACGGTTTTTCTAATAATTTGTTTATGTAATATTTAACTACTAGTTTATTTGAATTATAATATTTATTGTGTTTATATATTCAAACATACAAATTTTTTTTATAAATTCAAATATCTTAAAGTTTATAAAAATGACGGTTTTTCTAATAATTTGTTTATGTAATATTTAACTACTATTTTATTTTGAATTATAATATTTATTGTGTTTATA
>JAJOOF010017339.1:0-17880 GCA_029582545.1 Solanum lignicaule | reverse complement strand
TCTTGGTAAAGAAAGTTTTAAATTCATTATGTTTTTAGTGTCTATGCGATGAATGAATGCTAAGAGGCTTGTATTAGACCTCTTCGAGGTCGAGTACGCCGGTTACGACTAGGGGGTGCTCCCGGGTCGTGACAGCAACCCAAGTGTTTATCGCTTTATTTTTGCTTTAACAAATAATGGTGTGTTGTTTGTGTCGGTCGAAGTGGAAAAGTTGTTGAAAAGTGCAGGTTGGTGAGCAAAAGCTCCAGTCGGTGCATCACCGAAGGGGTTGGCGACCCCGACCTAGACCGCCGTTGGACTCAAGACAATTTTACATTGGAGTCTGTAAAACTCGGCGAGCGCAGGAAATTATTGGCGAATCGCCAATCAGATAAGCGATCCCGATCTAATCCGTCGTTTGGACCCCCAAATCAACTAAGGGGCTTGTAAAACTCAGCGAGGTAAGTGACCACTCGGCGTGTCACCGAGTGGGTCGGCGAGCACGACTAATGTCGCCGAATGGGCAACAACTGGACGGTTTTTATAAGGCCAAAGGTTTAAACTTTCAAACTCTTCACTTTCCCTCACTTTCTACCTTCACAAACTCACACCCATTTAGTATTTTCTATATTTCTTACATTTTTACTATATTTGAGTTGTTGATTGGTGCTCGAAGTTGGATTACATTGCTGCCTAAAATTTCAATATCAATTTAATCGGTATAAAAGGTTGGTTTTCCGAACCCTGAGTTTATTTTTATCGAAGTTGTACTCATTTGCAACAATATGATCTTGTTGTCATGTGCTAGGCCTCTATGATAGGATTAGAATGTTTAAATGCCTGTTTTAATTCGATAATCCTACCCGTAATGTTTCGAATGTTGAAATCCCGTAATTATATGCGTTAAAATGAATTAAATTTCATGGGGTTGTGCTTGCATTTCGTTTTTTTTAGTTGGGTGAAGTTTGAGTAGCCCGTATTTGTGCCAAACGACATAATTTACCCAATGATAGAATGGATGGTGTCATTCTTAAGGGCAAAAGTCGTCAATTGACAAAATTTGGCAAAATCGGGAGAAGTCTGAGTATCCCGAGGTAATGGGTGCTATGGGTCTAGTTTTAATTTGAGTTGTGCTTGCTTTGATTTTGTTTTCGGGGGTTGCGGGGTTGAATTTGAGAAGTTGGGTTAAAAGTAGGCACATTGGGTCATTTAGCGAGTTGGGTCGAGATCGCCGAACCATTCAGTGGTTCGCCGAAAGTCCCCATCTCACCTTTAATTTCATGCTAGATGTCTTGTTGAATTCTGTAACTTTCGGCGAGAAGCCTGAGGTCATCGAAGGCACTCGGTGACTCGTCGAAAGTCTTCTTGATCGCCCTTTATTTGCACCCCTGTATCCGTTTTACACTGTAACATTCGGCGGGATGACCCTCACTCGCCGAATGCTATCGGTGATTCGCCAAAAGGCCTTCCCATCACTGACTTGCCAAATTTTTTTGAAATTTTAGAGCCTATCCTTTCGGCGAGCCCGATCTAGCTCGACAAAGAGATTTGGCGACTCGGCGAGTCTGTCTGCAACTGTTTTCTGTGAATTTAATTTAAATGTTTCTAACTTTTTTCCAATGTTTTTTGTAGATATGGTACGAACAAATATAGACATGCCACCCCGGAAAGGAGTACGGGGTATCACTATAAATGAAGGGGGATCAAATCCTCCAAAGAAGGGCAGACAAGAGCCTCCTCCAGGTGACAAAGGCAAGGGATAGAGGCCCATCTCTAATAGGGTGACTACTGGTTCCCAGGCTGCTTTATCTGAGCCTGAGGATGACCAGCCTCTACAGTTTCGGCAGTCTGAGCTCCGACCCAGATCTCGCCTTGACTCAGCCAGAGTCCCTCTAGTTCCCACATCAGTAGACTCAGTACCAGCTCCGGCACCTCCCGTGGCTCCTGTGCCACCTGTCATTCCTCCTCCCAAGCTTCTGAACCGGTTAAAAGGTGATGGTTTGCGAACCATCTTAGAGGAGAAGTTGCTCTCAACAGAAGACCTGGAAGGCAAGTACTCAGATATGAGGGACACCCTCCACTACCATAGGTTTGATCAGTTTATTAGGCCCCGAGGCCCTTACATTCCTTCATGGGTCCAGGAGTCCTATACAACCTACGGTGACTTGGTCCCGAAAAGTAAGAAATAGGAGAACGAGTTCAGACCGGTGAAGTTTGTCATGGTATGGAGAAAGGAAGTTGGGTGCAATAGTGAATACATAAATACTATACTGGGTAGAGCTCTGCATTCTACGCACCCTTATGATGGATTTCCTGTTGCTCAGTCCTTAGATGATTTGAAGGGTTGGTTGGCACCTTTTATTTCCTATACCACCCCGAGGTGGATCAAGGCGGGAGCCCCTATTGAGAAGAGGACTTGAGTGTTGATGACCGGTTCTGGTTTAGCTTTATCAGCAACACTATTATGTCATCCAAAACGAGTCTGTCCTCCGCCATCCTAAGGCGGCATGCCTTGGGTCTATCATATCCCGAAGGAGCATCGACATGGGACTCCTTATTGAGCAGAAGATGGACATGATGGCAAAGCAGAGGCAGACCTTCTTGCCATTCTCAGTCCTGATCACTGAATTATGTTAGCGTGCTGGAGTGCCCCAGAACGATACGAGAGATATTGAGGTTGCCCCATCTTCCTCCAATGACATCCGACGTATTGAGGCCGAGTATACTCGTGAGGAGGCTGATAGGAGGAGAGCAGCTCCAACAGATACCTCTCCGAATGTTGATGTTGATTCTATACCTGCAGAGGCATCTTTGCCTACTCTGGCCTCCGGGCCTTCAGGTACTTCTACCCCTACCACTTCTTCACATGCTCCAGGCACATCCATTTCCAGCCATTAGACCAAGATTACTCATGCGATGATCCTAAAGATGGGGCATCTAGCCCATTCAGCTGACGTGAGGGCTATCAGACTCAAGAGAGACGTCCCTCTTATGATTGAGGCTGCCATTTTAGCTGCATTGACCCCCCCCCTTCAGACTTCCATTGACACTCTCACAACGAGAGTCGAGGCTTGTAAAAGTAGGCAGGGGAACACCTCCAAGGTTACGGCTTTAAAAGCCAAGGTAGCAGACTTAAGGAAGGACATAAACTATCTGAAGTCTACTGACTTCACTTCATTACTGGAGGCTGCAGATGATTTGGATGCTCCTGAGACTTCAGAGACTCCTCCGGCTACCACCGGAGATGTACACAGGGATGAGGCAGCAGTTGATGAGTCGGATGATGAGACCGACAAGGAGCAGATAGAGATACGAGAGAAGAGCATATATGGAGACTTTCCAGATCTTGAGGAGACGATCATGCAGTCAGTGATCCAGACATCACTAATCGAGACTTCTATGGTAGCTCCTAGTGGGTCTGGTACTGTTGTTCCTTCTGAGGTGACTCCGAGCACTGATGCCCAAGTCCAGACTGATGCATCGGGCACTGATGCCCAGACAGATGGAGCGACTGTGTAGACAGGATCCCCTCTTTACCTCCCTCTCTGTCTTACTTTATTTTAACTTTTGGATATTTGTGTTTGCATTTGAGTACAAATGACTTTATTTGTGGTGGGGTGAGGCCTATCTTTTGTGATCTTTTGTGAATATTGATGTTTTGTTTATATACTTAGGTTTTTGAGCTGAAATTATGTTTTTACACTGCTTTTGTGGATGGTTGAGCTTGTGGCTCCTTCTTTTTAATTGTAAATGATTTTTTACCCTTCCAAAAAATTTTGCCACCTCTTCTTTGTGTTGAATGTGGCTGTTCTTTTGTAAATTTGAGTAGCAGTTTTGATCAATACCGATGACTTAATTAGTGCTCATAATCAAACAAAAATGAAAGTGCGGCTACGATGAGGCCAAGTGAAGTTGCATAGTCAATATGTGAACTATTTGCATCTCGTTGTGACTAGCCAAGTATCGAATTGAGTCTCTTATGATGAACATTGCACACTAGCGAAAGTGTGGAGTCGTGTTTGACTTTGGTGTCAATGCCTTGTGTGATGAGCTTACCGTGAACCATGTGTGATGACACCTAGAATTTTTCCCGTTGGTCCGGTTGACTAAGTGATGTGAACTCTTGAGATGATCTTAGGCAAATTTAAAGAGTGTGAAACAAGTTGACATTATACCTCTTTTTGTGGCCTACCTTGTGAGTGTGTGAACTCCTTTTGTTCACCCTTTGAGCCTTAACCTTTTTTTGGAAGAAACTTGATGAAAAAATAACATTTCTTGATCCAATACCCATAATCCTCATGATTTGTGGTTTGTTTGAATAGCCAACTTAGGCCAAAAGCCTAAGTTAGGGTGTGGTGAAAAGAGAAGGTAAATCAAGGAGTGCAAGAAAGTCCCATTTTACCCATGTTTTGAGAAAAATGAAACCACTCCATACAAAAAAAAGGGGAGAGAAAAAGAAGAAAAGAATGAAAAAGTTGTGGAATAAAGTTGTGAAAATACAAAAGGAAATGGGGTTTCCAACAATCCATGGAAAGTGAATAATGAGATGACTTGTGAGCACGAATGAAAAATGATGAAGAAAAGGAAAGGAAATGTTGTTCACACCACATTTCATGAGGACTATTTCCATTGAGCCTAAATGACCATACCTTTGAACTCAGCCCCATTACAAGCCTTGAAAAGACCTTTGTGATCTTAAGAGAGCTGAAACAAATGGTGGTTGGAAAATACGAACAAACCTATGGGTGAAACTATACATTGTGTTCATCTTTGTGAGTGTGAGTGTTGCATTTGAATCCGGAACTTTAAATTGTTGAATCATTGTGTATGAATATGGAATCATTCTTTGTGTGAGGGCATTTGAGTACCTTTGTTGAGCTTGAACTTGCATTTGAAGCAAGTATTGTGAGCTTGAGATTCTTTGATATTGGTGAGTCACAACTTGACTCTTTGAGTGCACAATTAATCCTTGCATGAGTAAGTTGAGTTTTTTTTTGTGCATTCATGATTGAATCTTGTGTAGCACAGTTTGAGACATCCTTGTTGAACTGTTGAACTTGAGTTTTACTTGAGGACAAGCAAAAGTTTAAGTTGGGGTGTTGATGAGTCCACGATTTGAACTTATTTAGGGCTTTATTTGAATAGATTTAGTGTCCTCAAATGCATATTTTGTACCAATAACTGATCTAAATCCTTGAATTTCAGGTAATTGGATTAAGGAACAAAGCATGGACATTATTGAGCTAAAGGAACAAGGCAGCTGAAAGAATGAAGAAAAGAAGGCTTGAGGATCGCCTAACCCATTGGGCGATTCGCCGAATGGCCTTCGTCTCGCCTAATGTTCCAGAGTGCCAAACCCTAAAGGAGAAAATTTAGTCGGCGAGAGAAAGGAGCATTCGGTGAGTCGCCGAATGGTTTCGCGATACAGTGTCATATCACCCAAAGTTACAGAACCTGAAGATGCTGAAGGCAAAAGCAAAACGGTGATGAAAATGACCAAAAAGCGAATCGCCGAGTGGATCAACAATCCCGACTTACTGCGCCGACTAAACCTTCGCAGCACATTTTTTGACAACTATAAATACTTGTTTAAATTTTTAGCTTAGTATCTGATTGAACATTCAGTAGTTTTTGAAGTTTAGAGTTGAGAACTGAATAGAGAGATAATATTTCCTTAGCTTTGAAGATTTGAAGATTTCCATTTCTAAGAAATTGGAAGTGGGTGTTGAAGATTCTTCATCTTAGACCTTTGTAAAGACTATATCAATCCTACCCAGTTGATGGAAACACAACTTGGTAACGATTTTTACTTTTTTACTATGTCTAGCTAAAACCCCAATTCTTGGGGTGTGATTATGTGATTATGGGTTGATTTAACTATTGGGTATTGTTAATTGATAGTTTATTTGTTGTTTAAAAGTGATTTCATTCAGTAATCGTGGTTGAATTTAATGGGTTGTAGTTGCAAATACAATCTTAACTTCGTATTTTTGGCTTGCTCGAGAGAGAGGTTTTAAAACCAAAATTACTGAATCGATGGTCTATGGGTATTGGGTTGTCATGGGTTCAGCTCGAGAGAGTGAATCCTAAACCCTTTTCCACATATTCAGCTCGAAAGAGTGAATGGACTAAAGCGAAGGTTGTGCTTCATTGCCACTTATCGGTGTTCGAGAGAAACTAATTTGATTTGAGGTAAATTGTTCGAGAGAAAGTTTATCCCTAGTAAAGTCTAGCTTATTCACCGATTTACAGTTGTTTACTATTAATTGCAATTACCCGGTTGTTTACCTTGGCCCATAATCCTATCACATCCCAAGAATCCCGTCTCTATATTCGTATTTTCGTGTTATTTGCTATTTTAGTTGATAGTACAAACAAACCCCCTTTATATTTGACACTTGTGTTACCTATAATTTAAACCATGATTTTCTTCGGAAATATTTTTAGCTATGATTAACTTGAGCATATTTATGATTTTCTATTGATTTTTGAGTACGAACCACTCCATTGGGACTCGGCCCTAACTCACTAGTTGGGTTATATTACTATTGAATGATCGTTGATGCTTAGTATTGGATGAAGTATCTTTGATAGTGTTACACAAATTTATCATATTGGAACTGCTGCATATATATTGTAGAGAACCTTTGGCTTAACTGCTTCTAAATTATGATCAATATGAAATTAGCAACTATGATGAAGTTGTGGCTTCTCTTGTAGGTGTGGATTCACACAATTCTTTCCAAGCTAAACTCGACCTAGATTTGTCTAGTCGAAAAGAACCACCGGCAAAACCATCATCATTGAACCACAAAATAAAAGTTGAAGGAGATCCTGTCTCATCTCATGTATGTTTTCTTGGGGGCTAACAACACTCTTCCAATAATTATTGCAAGTGATATAAAACAATGGCAAGTGGAGTTGTAGATCATAGTGTTGAAGAGTCACATTAAAGCCTTAGGGTGATCTATTGCCGATATTATGGGTATTTCATCAAGTGTATGCACTCACAAAATAAACTTGGCGGAAGATTGCAAACCAAGTATTGAACATCAAAGAATATTAAATCCTCCGATGCAAGAAGTAGTGAAGTAAGAAATCATAAAATGGTTAGATACAGGAGTCATCTTCCCAACTGCGGATAGCCAATGGGTAAGTCTGGTACAATGTGTTCCACAAAAGGGTGGTATCATGGTAGTTCCTAATGACAAGGCCGATATAGTTGCAACTAGACCCGTTACTGGGTGGCTTGTGTGCATGAACTATTGGAAGCTAAATTTATGGACCGAAAAGATCATTTCCTCTGCACTTTATTGATCAGATGCTTGATAGGCTTGCCGAAAAAGGGTGGTATTACTTTCTTGATGGATATTCCAGGTACAATCAAATCTCCATTGCATCGGAAGATCAAGAAAATACAACATTTACATGCCCATTTGGCATTTTCGCGTTCAAGTGAATGTCCTTTGAGATATGCAATGCCGCAGTCCCATTTCAACGTTGCATGCTATCAATCTTTGCAATTATGGTAGAAGACTCTATGGAGGTTTTCATGGATGATTCTTCGATGAATTTTTGAAGCATTTGGAAATGGTGTTGAAAAGGTATGTGGATTCAAATTTGGTCCCCAACTAGGAGAAATGTCACTTTATGGTGAAAGAGGGGAATAGTGGTTGGGAACAAAATATCCGAGAAAGGTATTGAAGTCAGACAAAAAATTACCTCCCCCGATTTCGGTAAAATGTGTGAGGAGCTTTCTTGGTCATTTCAGGTTCTATAAAAGGTTCATTAAAGATTTCTCCAAGATCGCTATTCCATTGTGTAGACTTCTTGAGAAAGAGAACACATTTTTTTATGACTCTTGCATGATGGCTTCCAAAACACTCAAGGAGAAACTTATCTCAGCCCCAATACTCATTGCCCCCGAATGGAATCTCCCTTCCAAAATGTTGTGTGATGCTAGTGGTTTGTTTCTAGGAGTTGTTCTTGGGCAACGCAAAAATAATGTCTTTCATCCTATCTATTATGCTAGTAAAACATTGAATTATGCTCAAAAGAATTACACCATAACAGAACAAGAGTTGTTGGCTGTAGTGGATGGTTTTGAGAAGTTCCGATCATATTTATTGGGTACCAAAGTGGTTGTTCAGACATACCACACAACCTTAACGTACCTAATGGCAAATAAAGAAGCTTAGCCAAGCCTGATCTGATGGGTGTTACTTAGTCAGGAATTTGACTTCGAGGTGAAGGATAGAAAGGGGTGTGAAAACCAGGTAGTTGGCCATATTTCAAGGTTGAAGGCAGATGCTAGAGTGGTTGAAGACAAAGGCATTGATGATGCTTTCCCATATGAATCACTTATGGTAATTTCTACACCCTATGTTCCTTGGTATGCTTATTTTGCTAATTTTATTGTTTGTGGGATGTTACCTGATGATTTGAGTAGCCATCAAACGAGGAAATTCATATTTGATGTGAAGAAGTATATATGAGATGAATCTTTCCTTTTTAGAGAGTGTGTTGATAATATTATTCGGTGTTGTGTGCCGGAAGTAGAAGTGAATGAGATCCTTGAAGCATATCATGCCTCGCCAGTATGTGATCATCATGGGGGCATTACTACAGCCTCTAAGGTCTTACAATGTGGCTATTATTGGCCGACAATGTTTAGAGATGCTCATGCATTTTACAAGTGTTGGTTCCAATGTCAATTACAATGGAGTATATCAAGAAGACATTAATTGCCACTTTCACAAATCCTTGAAATTGAATTGTTTGATGTTTGGGGGATTGATTTCATGGGAACTTTTCCTATCTCTTTTGAAATAAGTGCATCATTGTAGGAGTGGATTATGTCTCCAAGTGGGTGGAAGCGTTAGCCTTATCAAACAATGAAGCGCGAAGTGTAACAAAGTTTCTCAAAAAGAGCATCTTCACTAGGTTTGGTACCCCAAGGGCCATTATAAGTGATGGAGGGTTACACTTTTACAATCACCAGTTTGAAGCCCTCCTCTCAAAATATAGGGTCAAGCACATAGTGGAAACTCCATACCATCCCCAATCAAGCGGACAAGTTGAAGTATCTAATTGAGAAATAAAGCGCAATCTAGCCAAACTATGAATGTCCACCGTACTAATTGGTCTAGCAAGCTTGATGATGCTTTTTGGGCCTACCATACAATATTCAAATCTCCCATTGGGATATCGCCTTCCAAGTTAGTGTTTGGAAAAGCTTGTCATCTTCCGATTGATTTAGTTCACAAGGCTTTATGGGCATTGAAGAAGATAAATCTAAATTGTGATGTTGCCTCTAGAGGTCGTATACACCAACTCCTTGATTTGGATGAATTTCATTTGAAGGCCTACGAAATCTCTGCTATATACAAGTAAAAGGTTAACCGGTGGCATGATTCTAAGATACTAACTCATCAGTTTTTAGTGTGGGAGTTGGTCCCACTATTCAATTCAAGGTTGAAGTTATTCCTAGACTGGTCTGCACAATGTCACCCGCATGTATGGCAATGGAGCGATCAAAATTAAAGGTGCAAAGGGAATAACGTTTAAGGTTAATAGGAAACGATTGAGAACTTACTTTGGAGAGACTCAGGATATGCAGGTTGTTGAAGTGGTGTATTTGGATGAGGTTTGAAGAACATGTCCATGTTGTGCCACGACGTTAAATTAGGCGCTTCTTGGGAGGCAACCCAATTGTTAGTTGTTTTCGATAACGCGGGTGTTCACATGTGCAGGTATTGTGTAATAAGCGATGGTAAAGGCACAGCGGTGATGTGTGGAGTATAGTAGGAAAAGCTCCAATGGGTTCTCCCAATGTGAGGCTCAACTTTAGGTGCTTTCTTTCTACTTCGGTGATGCTCATGACCTACTAGGCGATGCACTGACGCCATTGGGTGAACCCGATGCAGTCCGCCTAATCAGGCAAGAAAAATGGGCAGCCCAGTGATAGCCATGCATGAAAAGACAATCCATCCATGCACATTGGGAGATCATGGTGTAGACCGCCGAAATGAAAGACATATTGTCCTACACTACATCCCCAATAGGTGATCTAACTCCACTTAGCGGTTCATCGACGAGTGATTACTCAAGTAGTGCTTCTACCTTCATCTCTTTATAACATTTCTATGCATTGAGGACACTGCCCTTTCCTTTTTGGTGGGGTGAGACACATTGTATATGGGCCAAACTAGTATCCCTTTTTTACTGTATTTAGTTATTTTAAGTATTAGAGTTTTTTTTTAAGTAAAGTTTGTCCTCTATTTCTGTTTTGTTCTCTCTTGATGTTGCAACCCCCAGAGTTTAAGATTGTGAAATGCTTGAAGTTTTCATTAATAAAAAATTGAGGATCGATTATGTTCAATATTGATGCCTTGAACAGTACTCATGATTAGCATGATGCACTGTGTTGGTGTTGCGAGAATGAAATCGATGTGGTTACACCTTTGAGTGATCTCTTTAAATCTTTTATTGACTAGATATGTTTTGATGTGAGTCTTTCAATGAACATCACATGTACGCTTTGATCTTTTCGAGATGTGCTAAATGAGTTCATTTTGAAGTGCCATGTGTGGTGAGCTATTCTTGAAAGCCTACATGTAGAGTCCTAAAATTTGCCTTGTCAGTCCAATTGTGTGAATCTTGGTGAATGTGAGACATGATCTTGGACAACAATTTATGAGAGAACCAAATTGCCCATAAAAAGCTTTTGCGACTATCTTGTGATAGTGTGAATCCATGTTGACATCATTTGAGCCTAACCTTTTTGTTGGCAACCAAAAGAAATCCTATTGAACCAAATTATCCCTACCTTCTCACCAAAGATCATTTTTGAAGTATTGTGATGTTTTAATATGCCAACTTAGGCCAAAATCCTAAGTTGGGGTGTGGAAAGGAGGGAAGAATAAAAGCCAAGTGAAGAGAAAAGAATAATGAAATGAGACTCAACTTTGAAAGTGTTATCGAAGAGAATGAACCTCTCCTTATGAAAAATAAAAATAAAATATATGATATCATCGGGATGAAAATGCCTTGGAAAAATGTAATTGAAAAAAGAGAGTGAATGAAATAAAATGGGATTCCAAATAAATTGAGTGAAAATTCAAAGTTTGAGTTATCAAATGAAAAAGAAGAAAAAGAAATTGAGAATAGGTGTTGATGATTGCAACAATGCTTTGAAAAGGTATAAGTCACCAATCCAAATTGACCATACCTTAACCCTCGGCCCCATTACAAGTCGAAAAGACCCTTGAGATATTGCATGAACTAGGTTGTGTGACGATTGAAAAATATGAGCAAACCTATGAGACAAAGCTTGCATGTGTTTCTCTTTTGAGAGAGTGAGAGTTGCATTGATTCCTATTACTTTTATTGATTTTCTTTGTGAGAGCATGGAATCGTTCTTTATGTTAGGGCCCTTGGATGCATTTGTTGAAACATGTTCTTGCATTTGACAAGAAGCTAAGATGAGCTTGAGCTTGTGTTAAGGCTAGCTAGTCATCATTTGAAGCTTTTTTATCATGATTTAGGGTAACATTCTATTGAGAGTAGTCTTGCTATGTCGCTTTCATTGAATACTATTGTAGACACCCTTATTGAGCTTATTGTATTCTTGATTTACTTGAGAACAACAAGAGTTTAAGTTAGGGGTGTTGATGAGTGGTAGATTTTCACTCATTTAAGGTCCATTTAGCTCAATGAATAGTGTCTTCAATGCTAATTTTGTCCTATTTTGATTGAATATTGATGATTTGTAGCTATGAAGGCAATTGGACAAGGCAAGGATCAATGCATGGAAAGGATGGCCAAAAAGACAAAAGGAAGTGCATATTGCATAGTGTAGATCGCCTAACTAGAAGGGCGAGTCATCAAAGTAATCTGAGACCGCCCAAAATAATAGTGCACTAAGTCAGCCCTCAAAGTCAATCGGTGAAGTGAGGCAAGAAAGGTGATCCGTCAAAATACATAAGGCGAAGTGAGTGGTTGTCGCTGAAGTTGACAGTGCTTGCAGATAAAACGATGGCTCAAATGGCGATATGAGGAGGAAATCGGTAAATTGCCACATTGACAAAAGCGAACTTAAATGGGATCGCCTAATGAGACTCAAACACCTAATGCGTGAAGCAATAAAAAGGCAAACCTAAGGAAAATGGGTGATTCACCGAATGTAGTCGGCGAACTGAGCTAACGTCACTGAAAGGGACACAAACTAATTTTGGGCAAAATTTTGAAAAACCATAAATAGCCAGAGGAGAGGAAAAAAGGGGGAAAATATTGGGGAAAATTTCTTAACATTCTAGAGAGAGAAACCTTTTTCATTAAAGCAAACAACTTTATTGTAAAAGTTTATAATTGTGTAAACGAAGATTTGGAAAATTGATGTTGGAATCGAAGTGGGTTTCCTATTAAATCCTTAAATTCAAGTTACCCTTGACTAATTTCATGCAAGATATAATCTATTTACACTTTGCAATGTGTGGCTAAAACCCCAAACTCTTGGTGTGTGATTACAAGGTTGGGTGCTGATTTCATCTGGTGGGTTTACTGAATTGCTCTGTTTAATGATTACTTATCATAGATTTGACGGATTGCCAAGTGATTTATTCATAAATTAAGGTTACCAACTTAATTATAGCCTTGATCTTGTAGTGGTGCTCGAAAGAGTCCAATATAAGTGGGTAATTTGTTCAATAGTTGTAGTTTAGGTTTCTTTATTGCAGATCTAAAGTTCTGGGTTGCTTTGAATGGTATATAGATGAGACTGAAAGAAAATTCTATGCAAGGATGCTTTCAGATCGAGAGAAGATAAGTATAATTACGATAACCTATCTTATTTGTGATTGAATAGGTGTAACGAGCAACTCTACACCACCCCAAATGGAATCAACATTTGACCCTCACATCCCTTGTGTTCTTCAACTTTGTGAATTGTCAATTATTTCAATATTGTTGATTTGGTGACTGAATTGTTGTTATTAAAGTTGGTGGACTTCTCCACCTAGCTGTTATTCAATTTCATTAGAATTAATTGCTTGTTAATTCTCTAATTAAATTCTTAACCATATACATTACCTGTGGGATTCGACCCCAACTCTTTGTTGGGTATTCTTACTGACGACGATCGCCCACTCTTTTAAATGATTTTGGAGGGTGATTTTAACGTTATCATTCGACTAGCTTTAACTTCATTTTATTTTTTTGTAGATTTTTTCTTTGTCTTATTATCATTTGTAACCCTAGAAAGCTAAGGAGAAACTTTACTTGACTTGGGAGTTAGGCCATATTTATGGTTCATTTATTAGAAGAACTGAATTTTCATGAAATTTTCTATATGTTTCTACTTTGTAACAATAATGAACATAATCTATAATGTCTTTCTTAGTCCAAATTATCGCAATAGCATTCTTGTAATAAATTTCAGTTAGACTCTATTTCCTACAACTCCAAGTTATGTTCTCCATGTTAACTCTCATGTTATCCATAATTGTAACTCTTAAAATTTCGTAGTTTTAGAGATTAAATTTTTCATGAATATATTCAACAATTACAGTTTGAATTCTATTTAATATATCCTCGATTTTAGGATAAATATCACTTGATTTTAATTTCGGTATTTTCTTCTATTAGTTTACATTCTAGGCATGATTAGATATCACATTTTTTAAAATATTTTAATTGACTTGTCTCTAGCATCAATCATCATACTATTAAACACCTCACACAAATTATTTAGTAAGATGTCACACTTAGCATCTAAAGAGAAATACGATCTAGATCATTCGGTAGATTCTTTGTTATTTAATCGAGTAGCAACATCAAGATCTAACTTTAAAATATTTTTTATGCAATTATCAAACTTTTAATTGTACTAGCCTTTTCACATTTCAAACAAAAATTTAATGTGGTAGCATCAAAGTTTGCCTTTTATAATTATCATGGAAATGTCTCACATGAGATAATACATCATTTAAAGTTTCGATAAACTTTGTTTTGAATTGTCTACCATAAATGTGTTATATACAAATCAATATCCAATTGATTCAAAAATCAAGCGCATGTGTCTTTATTTTTGTTTTATATAATTACATAGGCAATAAAAAATATGTTGGTGTTACCATCAAGGTTAACTACGGAAACAATTGAGTCTCATAGATTAGCCCCTTCAACCAACACCTAGCAATGCCTATTTTTTTTACAACCTACTCTAAAATCAAGTTTGCCAGCAGCAAAACAAATATATTCTCTAAACTTTTTGTGGCTCATTAAGGACGTCACTATTATTGAGCTTCATGTGTATTGTGCTGCCTGAATTTGTTTTATTAATTTAATTGCAAGATTCCATATCATTTTATATTAATCTTCAATATCATCATTAATTAATAAAATCGCTTTATCTTTAACTTTTTTAAACTTGAGATAAGGTCATATGAGCTCTTAGTTGACTACTTAATTTATTCTAGCATTTTTCTATTCTCTAATTTATATTTGATCCAACTTCTTTAAGATACTTTCTTGGAATAAAAGCTAAAGTGATCGTTCTATCTTTATAATGTCACTCCTTGCAAGTATGTGTAGAATCATAAGTTCTAACCTGAAAAATCTTATTTCTTCATATTATAGAAGCCTTGATTTTTTATTTGCATTCTGAATGCTTTGCCTCCATTCTTATCTTAGCATTCCTACTCTACTGAGTGTACTTCTCATTCTTAATCTCATGAATTTTTCTATGACATTTTAAAATCTTTTCTTTGTAACAAAAACATATTCTAGATCTAATATTAAGTTATGTTCGTCGGTCTTTGATATATGTTAGGGAAAGTTGAAACTTTTCGTTTCAAATTCACTATTTAAGCTTTTCGTATCTGCAAAATCATCAACAATTAAAATCCTCTTATGTATCAACCATTTTTCTCATTATTTAAACACTAAAGAAAATCTATTTCTTTTAGAATGCTTTGATTCATTTTGCCATGTGTATCAATTGTAACATCATTGGATAAATCAACTTTTGAATCATTAAAATTATCACATGATGAATTTTTATACAAGCTCTATTATTTATCATTTTCTTCAATATTTGATTGGTTTATTGAATTCATTTTGTCTATGAGAGTAAGAGTTAGTTGTTCAAAGTATATCTCAAGCACATTGTCCTTTTGAATATTTTTGTCAACTTGTATGCTTCAAAATATGTAATGGTCAACATTTGTCTATTATTGGTCTTTTCACACCAATGCCAAAAACTTATCATATCATTCACATAAACACATATCTCTTTCTTCTTCTAAATATAACAAGATTCAATTTTATCACATTTACATAATACATGTAATTCATGTTTTCTCCTATGTAATGCTTGTCTGGTGCACACTTCATCAATTCTTCATGATATATTTTCATAGTGACAAATGAAGACTCAATTATCAAATCAATAAAAAGAGAACTTTATAAAGTGTTGTTATAGATAGCAAAAGTTCAAAATGATTGTTTGATGAAAATGAACTAAGATAATTAACTAAAGCTAAACACTAATCATATTGAAAACTAGTAGATTAATTTGCCTTGCTTGATAAAATCAATAGATTTTGAAATATTTTTCATCAAAATAAATACAAAAAGAATTTTTACTATCTTATGCTTTAAATCAAGATGAAAAAAAATAATGTGCTTAAATTCTAACAATTTTATTTTTCAATTTAAAAATAAAAAATAAATGTGGTGATCTATTGTTGTTGCGCCTTAAGAACATTATTAATTTCTGATAATTGGTGCTACTATAGATTCGATCCGAATTTGATGCGATTTGTTGTTTCAACTTTAAATTTTGAGTTTTAACTTCAAAAGAGTTAAATGTTATAATTTTTTGAAAGAAAGAAAGAAAAAAATAATGTGATATAGTTATACAGAGTTTAGTTATACATGTATTAGTTATGTAGATATTAGTTATGTTGGGATTAGTTATGTAAAGATAACAATACATTAGTGAGTTAATTTTTATTTCTTAATTTAAAAATAATTAGTGAGCTAATATTTATTATACCATTAAAATAACCAACTATATAAATAATACACTAAAACTAAATAAATACCAATAACTAAAAATATAAAGTAAATAACAAATAACTAAAAGCAATTAAGTAATTTGTATTCAATATGATTAAGAAATTAAGCAATATGTAATTTAAATGAGTACAAATAACAAATAACAAATAACTAAAAAAACTAAAACTTGTGTTGATAGTGCGTTGTAGAAAAACTAAGCAAATAAATTAATTACAATTAATAGTCAGTGTCTTACCGTAAAAAAACAATTAACAAGAATTTAAGCAAAGAAACTAAAATTAATTAAGCAATTAAGAGGACAAAAAACTCAAAAATAAATAAATTGATATTGATTTGGTTAACATGTATTAATTGATTTGTTGTAAATTAAAATACATGTAAAGGGGTGAATGTATAATTTACTATAAAAATACATGTATAACTGATACCATATAATTTATTCCACCTTTAATCCTGGATAAATTATACATCGATTATGTAAGTACTAATTATGTAGCATTACAACAGCAACAACAACAGCAACAAGTTCAACAACAACAACAACAACAACACCAATAGCAGCAGCAGCAGCAGCAACAACAACAGCAACAAAACAACAGCAACAGCAACAACAGCAGCAGCAGCAACAGCAACAGCAACATCAACAGCAATAGCAACAACAACAACAACAACAACAGCAACAGCTACAACAACAACAACAACAGCAACAACAACAGCAACAGCAACAACAGCAACAACAGCAGCAACAGCAACAGCAACATCAACAGCAACATCAACAGCAACAACAACAGCAGCAACAACAACAACAACAACAACAGCAATAGCAACAGCAACAGCAGTAGCAACACCAACAACACCAACAACAAATGTAATCATAAGGTTGTATTGAATTTTTTTAAAAAATTAATTATCTAAAATTCAAAATTTATATTAAACAAATAAGAGCTTATGTAATCATAAGGTTGTATTGAATTTTAAAAACAAAAATTAATTATCTAAAATTCAAAATTTATATTAAACAAATAAGAGCTTTTATAAATGATATTAAATTGAATATTTAAGATATATATTCTCTTTTGAAAATATATTAATTAATAAACATAAGTTTTTAACTAATTTTATAAAATATAATTAATTTATAATTTTTTCAATTTAATATATTTTAATTAAATTAATCATGAAAAATAAATTCATGAATATATTAGTCCAAATAAATGTTATAGATTAATATAATTATATTAATTATTTAAATTCAATAAATATGGATTTAATTAAAGTCCAAATTAAGTTATTTGGGCTGCAATATATGTGCAGGCCTCAGTTTGCTAAGTCCAACTCCATCTCATCCTAGAGGCCCATTTTGGGTGCCGGATGACAAATGTTGTGGTATGCCAAGTCAAACAAAGAAGTCAATAGATCATGACATGTGTCAAAACGACAAACCCGCTCCATAAAATTCATATGTCATGTCACTTAAATCTGATTGACCGAAGGAAAACCTGTACCTATCAATACTTATCTATTCTAACACTATAAATAGGGGTCCTCATAATTTAGAAAAGAGACCAAAAATTCTAAAAAAGAAGTTAGAGAAAGCTCGTGGATCAAACATTATAGATTTCTCTATAAACTAAAAGTTTAAGAATTCAAGTTCAAGAACGATTAAGATCCAGACCACTGGATTCATGTCACGACCCAAGCCTAGGGCCTAGACGTGACCGGCGAATGGGGAACCCGAAGGAACCCCAAACAAGCCTCATAGCGTATCATTACACATCCTTGGTCGCGGAAGCAATTAAAATGACCATAAGCAATAAGTAT
>JAJOOF010017338.1:0-21102 GCA_029582545.1 Solanum lignicaule | reverse complement strand
CCCATCTTTTCAGATTTATTTATGATTTAGCTTCCGCATCAGTTTATTTTCTTTAGTATGCTCATGATCATGCCAGCAGGGTTAGCTTGGGATCACTTGTGGTCCTAGGTCCCGTGTCCGCGTCTCGGGGGTAGCTCGAGGCGTGACATTTAGGATCATCAACAAACACTTTATTGAGATCACTTTGCGCTTCAGATAGCTTGGGTGAGCCTCATTGCATTCTAGAGGACTTCACATTTATTTTCTAGTTAGTTGTCTTGAGATGTCGTGGGTCTTGTTATGATATCTGTCTTAAATTATAGAGGATTCATAGATTGATAGAGTTGAGGAGTCTCTCAGTACTTTCTTTTCCTTTGAGATGTTTTGCAAACTATTATTGTTATATTGAGTATTTTTTTCAGACAATATGCATTGAAAATATTACAATTTTACGGATTTACTTCTATTTAAAGCCTTTAAATGCTTGAGTAAGTCTTTCACTAAGTAGTCAGCTAGGCCAAGGGTTCACTTAGGGACCAGTAATGATTCTTGAGCATCGATCACGTCCAGGGTGTAGGCTCGGGTGTGTCATAAAGTATAAAAAACACTTGACCTACACTTATATAGGATTTCAATGTGCCCAAGATCATTTCTTTTGATGTATCAGACGAGACATGGGTTAACTTGAAGCTTCCCATTTGTTGATAAGATAATTCTTATTTCAAATTGGGAGTTGTAGGAAGTTACCTTTCTCTGATTTATACTTTATGTTTAGGGGCTACTACTTCTAATGTCTGGATTTTGAAGAATGGCAGTGTACATGTATATAGTACAAAACAATTCACCATCGAGAAATTATTTGTAATACCTCAAAAATTTCTAAGTTAAAACCCGAACAATCCTTTATTTAAATGTAAGGTCATATTAGATGATTCTTAAATTGTTTTTAGGTGTTAACTTTCAATTCTTTAGTATGGGAAGGTTTTGGATATTAATTAAGGTCACTAGAATCCCCTACCACAAAGTTAAGTTGAAAGATACTGATTAAGTTTTGACGTAAGATTCTACTTAGGTCAACTTCAAACAATCATATCTTTCAATACATAAAGATTTAGGTGACCCATGACCTACCAAATAAAAGGTCTTTCTAACGTCATCAAGTTTGCTTCATTTCCAGTTTGGAGTAAAAAGATATACTCGTTTTAGTGAAGCCTCTTTTTGTAAGGCACCTCAACCGTTATTAGAGGGGTAGTTTGGTATTTTCTCATCCCTTCTAAGCCTAATCCACGTTTTTCCCACCTAATTAAGGGTCTAAACAGCGTTAAAACATTTTTTCACGTTCTTTAACACTTGAAAGAATTAGAGCAATGTTACAAAAGGAGAAAAGGCTAGGGTTCAAGCGTTCATCAAGTTTCCATCGATTTTACCAAGGACCTTTGTTCTTTGTAGGTATGTATGGCTATTCATAGTGGTGGACTAGTTCTTCCTCACACCCTACATCTCAATTCGATCAGAAATTGTCACATCTAAAGGATTCATTCATAGTTCTTGATATTGAATTCAGTTCTTTAACAATTGAGGTTTTGATTTCTATTTTTACATGTGAATCTTATAATGTTGTTAATACTTAGTATCAGATGAACCCTATTGATTTAGTAAGATTATGTTTTCAAAATAAATTGTATGAAAGTTTCTCATATATTAATTTTAGGTTTGAAAGATAAGTAGAGATTGGGGAAAATTTCCCAAATCCAATCTAATTTGGTGTCCTAATTTAACTTGAGTTCATTAGGTATATTGGGGAGGGACTTGGGGCGGTGCGCCAAGGCTGGCCTTCAACAGTTCAAGGTCTGGCACCCTGCGCAAGCAGTGCACCCAGGCTTGACTTCTGAAGTTCAGGGCCTGGCGCCCTGTGCCAGCAGTGCGCCAAGGGTCCCTGGGCCGATTCTTTTACTTATTTCATCCGACGCATACTTCTCTAAGTTGTGACCATGTTTCCCTTCTTTGTATTAGCTCCTATGGGCTCCATTTACCTTTGAAAGTTCTTGCATAACCTAATCACTTGTCTTAGTGCACATTCAAACTAAAGTGAGTTTAAGAGAAAAATTAAGCATTATTTTGAAAAATGAATTAAGGGAACTTAAAGGGTTCCGAATATATCATTTTTATATTGAAAGAGAGTACTATTTTTAGAAAAGTATAAGAGTTTTCAGTTTTTATATATCGATCTTGGACTTGAAAGATAAGTCCATAAGTATAAGTTTTAAATGCAAGTTTTGAACAGAGTCTTTTAAGAAAGAATCAAATGGTCTCATATGTACTATTTGACCGTTGAGAAAAAAAAAGAGTATGATGTTTTTGAAAAGTACTTCAGTAAAGTAATAGTCCATTTCTTTGTAAAGGGTGCTTGAGCAAAGTGTAAAGTAAAGTAAAGTAACAGTCCCTTTCTTTGTAAAGTTGATTGAGCATAATTGATATTTATTATTTTGGTAGTATCGAGCACCGAATTGGATAAGAGTCTTTTATAACTCAAAAGTCTCAATAAACTATGTAGCCAGCGTAGGATAGGATAGTACTGATTCTTCATGCGACTCCTCACTGCCTCTGAAAAAGACTATTAGATGGTTCCATAGTTACAATATCATCCTATACCCCGGCAAAGTATAGGATGGCCCTTGCAACATGGGCGAAACGTTGTATCATTGTTAGGCTCATAGTGATGATTGTCGGTTAGAGAAATTTCCCACAAAGTAAAGTATACTATTTTCATATTGCTTTTATTGCATATCTTATTGTAAAGCTTAAATGGTTTTCACTTCACGTTCATGTATTGATTCAGTTGAGTTGCTTTCAGTCCTTCGGTTCAATTATTTGTTTATTCAGCCATATTACATACTCGTACATTCAATGTACTAATGTCATTCGACCTGCATCTTTTTTTATGATGCCGATACTGGTGTTTGGGATCATCAACAGGCGCTCCATTGAGATCACTTCACACTTCTTGATAGCTTTTAGTGAGACCTTCTTGCTTCCGAAGGACTCCATTTTTATATTCTGTTTAGTAGTATCGAGGTGTCCTGGGTCTTGTCCCGACATCCTTCCTTAACAATAGAGGCTTCATAGATAGGCAGAGTCATGTTTTAATGTTTTTCTTGTACTAATTTTTGTAGTGATATACACTGATTTTACAAAAAAAAATGGGAGATGCAACCTAAACTTGTTTTGGACTATTGAATTTCAAGAAGTGGAAGCTAATTCCGTAATTTCTGTTGAGTGCATGGATCGATATGATGAAGCGTTGTCATGATTTGTTTTCTTTCTCCATTGTGTCTGTTGTATTTAGTATCAGACTTGTAGTTCTATCTTGTATAATGAGGATTCATATAACTTGATTCCAGCTTGTACACAAAGAATGTTAAAAGGAAACCTTGTGGATGGTTCCCCTGCTTTTTAAGGATGAAAGATTATTATTAGTTGTTCCAATAAACTTAGCTATTATGAAAATGCTCCAGATCTAATTATTGCTATTTGGAACTCTTTTTTGGGGGGTAGATAAAGAATTTTATTACCAAGTGCAATATGTACAACTTAAAAGGGTTCTGTCAGACAGATTGCCTTAACTTAAATCTTTGCAGTTTCAAACCCCAGCAGTGGCTTCATAGTTACAGAAGATGCATACTTGTTCATCCAAAAAAAAAATTACTAATCTATGAAGCTTGCGTGCATGAAAAAGAACGTATCTCTCTGCCCCTTTATATAGTAGGTGTCTCTTTTATCTGCACAAATTACATAGCAGCTCACACCTAGCAGCCTTGTTCCACATCAAGCACATTGAAATCCCCAGCCACTTTAATAGAAAAAAATGTTTTTACATTGAGGATTGATATAACCAAAGATAAATGGATCTCGAGGATTCATATAACTAATCTCAACTAATTGTATACATTAGAGAAATTTTTTAAACACATCAGTCCCGCAAAACAGAACAGCCAGCAAAAATCTGAACCCCCTCCTACTGATACCAATAACAATAATATCCCTAAAGAGGACTACAATCAAAATGACAAATCGAAGCCCACATTTGCTGCTACTGTCCAAACAACTCTGGCAGCTACAACAGCTTCTTCTACTATTGATATTCAACATGGGACTCATCTAGGTAAGTCAGTTGTCTACTTTAATGCCGAAGATTACTTTTTTGTCGTATATAAAAGTCCTACAAGCCTCATTGTCATGCATATCTAAAATCATCAGCCAAATAAGTCAAGAATCAAGTCCATGTCTCGCTGCCTTCTTATTCAACTCTATAACTCTCATTTTCAGAATCCGACTCTATAACTGCACGTGTTTCAAAATCTGTAGAAATCAATCCCCATCTTTTACAAGATTTTCCACACTTATGCATACCGACAAATCTCCGTCGTCTTTTTAAAGGTTGATTCAGTGTGTCCCTATTAATGTAATCAATATAGTCTATGTTGTCAATGATGTGAGACTTCTCTTATACTATTATTGATACAACATGGGACTCCTCTCAGTAAGCCGGCTGTCTACTTTAACATTTATGCCAAAAAGTTATTGAATCAGATGCATACCCACAAATCTCCGCCATCTTTTTAAAGATTGTATCAATGTGCCCCTATTAATGTAATCATCTCAATATATAGTCTATGCTGCCACTGATGTAATGCTTCTCCTAATTATCAAATACAACATTGCTCAGAACCTATAAACTATTCAGAAAGTAGTGCCTCAAATCAAAAGTTTTAGGAATTCGATTTTCAGTTAAAAAAAAAAAAAAATCGAGCCGACAAAGTCTTGTTCTAGGTTGTACGATTGTGGTAAGTTTATAGCTAATGTAAAAATGTCATGGTAAGTCCTCTTATCAATTAATTTGTTGGGATGTCGGGGTCGAATAGAATGGAATATTGCACAAGATTCATATGACAAGTCAAACATGGACAAATAAATATGCATGGAGAGAGTAGTAATTAAACTGTAAAATAGAAATGAAGATCCAATTGAACTAACTAAAGAATTTAAGTGGAAGTATTTAACTAACACCTAATCACCTATTGAGGGGTAAAATCGTATATAAAGTTGGCTGCATTATCCTATTCTCTAGCTAAGATTTGATTATGACTGCAATACTTCCTCACTTTGCCTAGGAAAAATGGTACCCTCTTGAAGTGCGTAAACTCTTTGTAAAAGTAACCATCTGAAATTGTTGAAATTACTTGGCAGCATTGTGTAGATAATGAAATTTTACGCTTGAAAACGGAAGTGATAAAATTTAATGCAGAACCGCCCACCTTGATGCAAGAAGTGGTTGGAGCCGGGGCCAGGGCCCAAGATGGAGCCATGTGCGGTGGTGAAACCACATCAGCAACTAGGGATGGGGACGGAGCCGCATGAGTTGGTGAAGCCACATTATCAACTAGAGATGGAGATGGAGCTGCCTGAGTTGGTGAAGCCACATTATCAAACAGGGATGGAGATGGAGCCGCATTATCAATCACATGACTGCAATAGTTTCTCACTTTGCTAAGGAAAAATGGTACCCTCTTGGAGTGCATGAACTCTCTGTAAAAGCAATCCTCTAAAATTGTTGAAAGTACTTGGCAGCATTGTTGAAAACGGAAGTGACCAAATCTAATGCACAACCGTCCACCTTGATGCAAGAAGTGGTTGGAGCCGGGGACTGTCCCGAAGACGGTGGCAAAACCACATCATCAATTGGGGATGGAGCCATATGCGTTGGTGAAGCCGCATTATCAATTGGAGATGGAGATGGAGTTACGTCGACATGAGTTGGTGGTGGTGGTATTTTTGGGTGGGGACGCCATCACCATCGGGGCCACATCGAATTGAAGAAGTAGCAAACAAGTCCTTAGCTTGTTGTTTTCTGTTGCAGTAATAATGCCTATGCAGTCCAACAACAAAAACACACATAATAATGTGGCACTTCTCGACGAAGATGACTTGTTTCAGAAGAAAGAATGAATAATTAACTGAGCTGGAAGGAACACATGGAATTTTCTTGCATTTTATTTTGTAGGATTACATTTTCGCAGGAAATCCTCATGAAAAAATCTCAACTTATAATTCACAAGTAAGCATCATATTTAATTTGTTTTGTTAAAGCAAAATGGCAACTAAAGTATATCACAAGTTCTACCATTTGCTTATCATTGGTGGCAACATGATGACTGTTGTACAGTACTCCCCCTAAAGTGGAGCTGGTAATGTTTGGTGTTTGCATCTAAGTGAGTAGATACATCAGATTTTGCCTGGGATTGATCTGAGTGTACATAAGGTAGTGTGCTTTCATCAAACACCACATGTCTAGACACATATACTCTTCTGATAGCACCTATAGCTCTTGTGCAGATCATTATATATATCCTATGTACACACAAGGATAAATTTTTGGGCTGAACTTTGTGCTACCTTTCAAGTAAGGAAAACACATGTATCCAAATGCTTTGAGACTGTTGTAGTCACGTTGTGCACCATACAACTTCACAAAAGGAGTTTTTCATTTTCAGTACCAAGTAGGGGAGCCCGTTTATGAGAAACACAGTAGTCAAGAAGGCTTCTAGCCATAGGAACAAGGGTAATTTGACATGAAACAACCAAGTGAAACCAGTCCCAATTATGTATGTGTGCTTTCTTTCAGTAATGTCATTTTGTTCTAGTGTGTTAGGACATGAAATATGCCTGATAATTCCACAATCCTCCTGGTGCTTAGTCAAGTTTGTGTTGATGAACTCACCACATCCATCACATTGAAATATTTTAATAGTTTTTTAGAATTGTTTTTCCACCATTTTCCTGAAATTTTAAAAATACTTCAAGGAATTCTGATATCTTTTTCAATGGATAAATTCATGTAAACCTTGTGTCATCATCTACAAACACTACATAATACCTCATTTGTTGAGAAGATTCAACAGGAGCAGGCCCCTAGAGATCACAATGTATTTTCAACAAAGGTTCTTTCTCCATTTTATTTCTCAAGACAAATGGTAATTTATATTCTTTTCCCAACTGACAACTCGAACACACATTAGGCACTTCATTTCAACTAGTAACATTGAAACAACTATTTTTACTCAAAATTGTTAAAGACTTCAAACTAGGATGTCCTAATCTAAATGTCATATACTGTTTGAGCTCTTCCAGTATTGTGATGCAGTTGAGGCATAAAGGTTGCTATCTCCGAAGCATAGAGTACATCTTTCCTAGATCCCTTGACCAATAGTGTCCTTGTCTCATTGTTCTTTACGACAAAGTTAGATTCATCAAATTCAAGAGTGCACAAGTTATCCTTTGCAATCTTATAAAAGGAAAGCAGATTCTTAGTGATCTTGGAAACCAAAAAACATTTCCTTTAATTTCAATCCTTATTTAGTTGTATTTCCAATATGAGTGATATCTAACTTTGAACAAATTCCAACAATGATCTTATCAGATCCATTATAGTTTTTGAGATCAGTCAGATTACCTGAGTTGTTTGTCCTGTGATTGTTGGCTTCCGATCCACATACATGCTGTCTCTTAATGTAACAAGAGAAGTTTATTGTCGTCGATGAGAATATCTACTCTCTGTGAGCCATAAACTGATTTGACTGTGTTTTTATCAATGCTATTAGCTAGATAGATATAGCTTTAATTATTTACAGTTGCATTGCTTTAAGTCGCCCGAAGTAAATTGTGATAGCCATGCTTTGCTAACACATTAGAGAGCTTGAAAGAGAAGAATAAAGTGTCTGCATACTGCTATGACAAGTATAACTTAGATCCATACAAATATTTATAACAATTGCAAGAAAATTAACAATATATATCCCCCAAGAATCGATGTCATGCATACAAGATCATCTAAGAGTACATAATACTTTAGAACACATTGGATTACTGTCTCAAATAAGATTACTTAAAGCACATCTTGTTTGTTGGTGCGAAATGGTGATGGTTGGTCAATGATATTTTTAGTTTTGTTCAAGGAAATAAAACATCTAACGAAGTTAACAATCTCATATTTCTACAATGCACTTATCGATATGGAGACATGATTTGAAGTCCTCTTCGGGAAATTATTACTTAAAATCGTATTAGGTAAGCGACTTTAGTGTTCTTTGAAATGGTATGTACTTTCGTAGACATCTGTCTTAAATCAAGAATGTAGTTGGTAACCTTCTTTATTCTTTTTGTATGTTTTTGCTCTTTGTGAAAATGCAAGGTTTCCAAAAAAAAAAAAATCTTATTGTGGCTTCTATTTCAGAATTTTCATGACCAAAATGAAAATTTTATAGATTGTTGAACTTCTCTTCTATTGCTACTTTTGATTAATGCATAAATCTGTGTAAGGTGTGATCTATTATATAAAAAAAAATGTGCTATAAAAGCTAATGGTGCTAATAATAATGGCAAAAATATATATTGCCAAAAAAAGAGGAGATTATTATTTGCAAAACGTTAAAAAAAAAATCTTAGGCAATCAGCGGGAATCATAACCCGCGAAATGAAGTATTATAAAGAATTCTAAAAATGGATTAGGAGGGCTAAAACAGTCAAAAAATAACCGTCAAAATTGGTTGCAGCGGTTCTTTAAAAACCTCTCAAAAATAATTGTAACAGATGAAAATGCAGGGGTTTTGAAAACCGCCAGGACAACATATTCAGGGGCGTAGCTACCCTATAGTGAGGGTGTTCAATTGGACACCCTTCATCGGAAAACAATAATGCATTTATAAGTAAAAATGATACACGAAGTGATTAAATAACAAATTTTGGACATCCTTGATAGAATAAGGTATTGTAGCCCAATGATTTTAGATGCCTTAACTGCTCATGTGTTCAAATTTCACTAGCAACATTTTTTCTCCTTTTTTATGGACACTCTTCCTGAAATTTCCTTTTTTTATGGACAATCTTCGTGAAATTTATGGCTCCGCCACTAAACATATTGCGGGGTTAAACCTCCCAATTGGTAATTTTGACCTTAGCAAATTAACAATTTTCTGTAGTGGTATTTTGATTTGGATTAGATTTTTTTAAAAAAAAGTTCTTTAAAATTTTGTTGAATAAATATGAGAAAATTACGTGGATAAGCAAATATATACTAGTTAATTAGTTAACATTGCTACAGTTTGCCTTAATTACAATCTGCGACCTACTTTTAGCTATAATTACGCGGTTTAGTGTTTTAGTTTGAATAATTCAGAATTTGTATAATATAATTTGTATAATTTTTGTATAATATAATTTGTATAACTGTTTAAAATTCAAATGTTTGTGTTTGTAAAATTCATTTTTTCTAATTTACACAAAAATAGCTCAATTATACAAATATACCCGCAAATTTAATCATAGCTATTTTTCTCTTCGTGAAAATCCCAAAATCCAAAATTTTCACAAATACTAAATATTTGTTAAAGGTTCGAATTTGAGAAATCGTTTATCTGAAAATCGCTTTTTAAAAACAAATTCAATGTAAATTATGACTGCAATTGACAAAAATAGTGTAACCGGATGAAGATTGAACTTCCTATGTTTGATTCTTCCAACAAGTTAGGCATTTTTATAGTATAAAAATTTCAAACTTTTGTGTTTCTTGAATCCTTTAAGAACCCAGATTTCAAATCAAAATTGTCTATTAATTAATGATTCTTTAAAAGATTTAAGATTCTGATCAAATTGATCACTTTTTTACCTATATCAAGGACTATTTCAATAAAATGGATATACTCAACCACCATTTTGATCATTTTCTCGGTTAAGATCTTAGGCTTTTCTCTTTTATTTTTTCGTTAATTAATTAACTAATCTATTTATTATGATGCATATTTTTACAAGACATAAAGTCATTAAATTTACAACAAATGTCTAATAATATTATCATTGTTTATATTGTATTAATTAATTCCGGATAATAAGATGTATGTCATGTGTTCACGATATCTTATCTTGGATCTTATCATTAAAAACTTTATTTATTGATATGAAGATTTTAGTAGTTAAATTTATATTCTTAAACATTTCTATTGTTAAAAGAATACAACTTTTCTTTCCTTTTTTTAAAATAAAAGATTATGTCCATTTTTTGACAAACTTCAATATTTTTTAATTAAGCAAAATATAAAATCATAGATTCAATATCAACTCTTAATATCATTAATATATTAATGTCTATTTAAGAATTCATAAAAAGATGATAATTCACCCCTACTCCATTTACTTTAATTTCACTCACCACTTATGACTATACCATTTCAGCACCACTACTACCATCGTCAACCACCACCACCTACCATCCATAACCTAACTACAATCATCAATCACCAAAATCAATTGTCACCATAATTAGACATCATTTGCAATTATCACCATCAACTATTATTACATTCACTATTCACTATCGATAATTACAATCATTACAGAATTATTGTGACATCCCGCTATTTGAAAGAGTTAGAATTAGAAAGAACCATTTTTAGAAATAATGAAAATCTGAAATTTGGAAAGTTATGTTAAGTATGAGTTTTGGGTCAACTTAAAACGACCATAACTCTCAGCACAGGATGAGTTAAGTGAGCTACAAGATATCAAATGAAAGTTCGTTGAATTATCTTTCCAACGCCACCAAGTTTGCTAATTTTTGAGCTCGTATGAGGGATATATGCTCGTTTGAAGTCGGGCTGTCCGAATAAGGAAAATCTCCCGGATTTAGAGGGGTATTATGGTTTTTTTCCTTACCCAATTAAGTTATTTCGTTTTTAGTAATTAATTAGGAGTTTAAACTGAATTGGTTCAGTTTACGCACTCAAAGATTTCATGCTAGGGTTTTTGAGAAAAGAACTCAAGAGGAGAAAAGAAGAGAAAGGTCAAGATTCGTCGATTTCTTGAGGAATTGATTGCGCATTTCACCAAAGATTTGATCCTACAAGGTATGCAAGTTCACACAGCGTTGGGTTCGTTCACCCACGCGCCAAACATGTTTAATTTAGCGTGAATTCGTCCTAAAAAGTTGAAAATTTGAATGTTCTTGATATGTGTTCTTGAATTTACTTTCGTTTTTGAATTGGGATGAGATTGAGGAGTTTCTTGAGATTATAGTGTTGATTATTAGAGTTTTTTGAGTTAGATTCTTGTGTACATGTTTTGGGTATTTGATTCTAAAGAGAAATTGAGGAAAAGGATCGAATTTAATCGAATTAAGATCAGAAAATGAGTTAAAAAGTTCACCGGGTTTGCCTGGGGGGAAGCTAGCGGGGTGCGCCCCTGATGCGCCAAGGGGGCTGGGGTGGCGTGCCATCAATGCGCCCAAAATAGGTCTCTGAACTTTGGGGGCTGGCGCGGCGTGCTAGCAGTGCGCTCGGGTCGTCCGCCCCTACCCTTTTTCATCGTTTAGCCCGTCTGAGTCCTTCTAAAGTGTACTAACACTTCCTATCGATACTAACTACTCTAAATGACTTCTAAACATCTAGAAATCATCTGTAAACATGAATCAGAACCTTGAATCCATAAATACAAATTCAAGGAAAGTTAAAAGTCAAGTCTAGAGAGTTCTTACAGTCATTTCAAAAATCATTTTATTAATGTTTTAAACTTGTTTTAAGACTTGAGCATTGAGTTGAGTAAGAGTAAGAGTGAAGTTCATTTTCTTCAAAAGACTATATGAGGAATAAGTATTCCCAAAGAGTAAATGTTTTCACATCTAAACAAGAACGGAAACACCGATTTCCAAGAGAGTTTTTGAGTTGGTTTTTGAGTAATAATCTCAAATCACATAGAAAGAGTTATGTTTTTAAAACATATGAGCTGCGTATATTTTAGGAGTAGTATTGAGCACTGATACGGGGATGAGTTCATAATAACTCAAGTCTCCATAAACCATGTAGCCAACGTGGGTAGAAAGGGTCATACTTTTCAGATGATTCCTTAATGCTTTTTAGCATAGACTAGTGGATCCACTTAGTTGAGGCGTTCTATATCCGGACAAGTTATAGGACAATTCCGGTAGCGTGGGCAAGACGTTGTATCATCACATAGCTCATAGGGATAGTTGCCGGTTTGAGAAATTGCCACATAATTATATTACTTTATTATATATATAAATTGAGTTTTTATGGTATTTCTCCAATACATTGAGTTGCTACTTACTGTTTAAATGCTTTATATACCACATCTTTACTATTGTTTATTTCTGCATTAAGTTGAGTAACCATGAGTTGAGAAAAATTGAGGTAAGTGTTTCTTTCAGAATTCAGTTCAAATTTATGTCATGTTTAGTTTTCCCCTCGCATGCTCGTACATTCAATTTACTGACGCCATTTGGCCTGCATCGTTTTATGATGCAGATACAGGTAACCATGATCAGTATCTAGGGCTTCTTTGATCCAGTTGAACACTTATAGTTATTTGGTGAGCCTCTTTGCTTGCCGGAGGGTCCCCTTTTATTGCTTTGTTTATTTTAGTTGTTAGGATTTTCGGGGGTCTTGTCCCGACATCCTTCTTGAGTATTAGAAACTTCATAGACAGTTAGACATTAGTAGTTCATTAGTCTTATTCATTTCAGTTGTTTTGATCATAAGACTTGAGTTGTCTTTATGGCCAATTAAATGTTTTTTCCGTTATACATTCTAAGTTTGATTATGAATTTATCTCTTAAGTTGCTTAAATGTTGAGTAAACTCTTCTTCTGAGTAGTAAGTCAGGCCAAGGGTTCTCTTAGGGCCAGTAATGGTTCTCGAGTGTCAGTCCCGCCCAGGGTGTAGGCTCAGGGCATGACAAACTTGGTATCAAAGAGCACAGAGTTCAAGAGTCCTAGGGATTCTATGAAGCCGTGTTTGTAGAGTCCTGGTTATCGGTGTGAAGTGCACCACATCTATAATTAGGAGGTTACATGTAGGAACTATCTCCCTTCTTTCATACTCATTTAGTGCGATAGAGTTTATCTCTAAAAAAATTTCTTTCTAATTTGTGCTTGCATGTATCTTTCAGATCATGCCTCCACGAAGAGTTGTCTGAGGTCGTCCCGCTAGGAGGAATGTTGAGGAACAAGGGGTACCTAATGCACCAGTAGTGCATCCCCAAGGAGAGGTCACTAATGCTGAATTTCGGGAAGCTATCTGAATGCTAAGTCAAGTTGTGACCAACCAAGTTGGGCAACAAAGAGGGATTCGACAAGAAGTGGTTGATACTTCTAGGATCTGTGAGTTCTTAAGGATGATCCCTTCAAGCTTCACTGGTTCAAGTGTCACTGAGGATCTGGAAAACTTTGTAGAGGAACCACATAAAGTGTTTGAGGTTATGTGTGTTGATTATGTTGAGCGAGTGGAACTAGCTGCATATCAACTGAAGAGTGTTGCTAGAATCTGGTTTAGCCAATGGAAAAAGGGTAGAGTTGAGGGTGCACCGATTTTAAGCTGGGTTGTGTTCGAGAGTGCTCTTTTGGGGCATTTCTTTCCCCAGGAACTAAGAGAAGCAAAGGTACGATAATTCCTCACTCTTAAGCAGGAATCGATGAGTGTTCATAAGTACAGTCTGAAGTTCACCCAACTTTCCTGTTATGCTCCTGAGATGGTTGCTGACATGAGGAGCAGGATAAGTATGTTCGTTGCTGGGTTGTCTCGTCTGTCAAGAAAAAAGGGCAAGGCAGATATGCTGATAGGGGACATGGACATAGCGATGTTGATGATTCATGTGCAGCAGGTTGAGGAGGATAAGCTGAGGGATAGAGAAGAGTTTAGAAACAAGAAGGCTAAGACTTCAGGGAATGAGTTCGGCCAGCAAAAGAGTAATGTGAACCGGTCATCTTTCCAATATAAGCAAAAGGGACCTGCTCCATCGTCTGCTAGTGCACCAGCACCAAGGAACAAAGGTGAGTTCACCAATCAGAATTCATATAATTTCAGAGCTAAGTCTGCACAGTCTCAAGGTAGTGTGGCACAAGGAGGTAATTGGGCTCCTACATGTGCTAAGTGTTGTAGGAACCACCCAGGAGCGTGTCGTGATCTCTCCACTGGTTGTTTCAAGTGTGGTTAAGACGGTTACTTCATGAAAGATTGTCATAGGAACAGGCAGGGGAGTGGAAATATGGGCAATAAAGCCCAATCTTCTTCAGTTGCTCCACCAGATAAAGGTACACCTAGAGGAGCTACTTCAGGGACAGGCAGAGGAGAGAACCGCCTTTACACTATCACTAGTCTCCAAAAGCAAGAGAATTCTCCAGATGTTGTCACTGGTATGATCAAAGTCTTTAATTTTAATGTTTAAGCTTTGCTAGATCCAAGAGCGAGTCTATCTTTTGTGACTCCCTATATTTCCATGAATTTTGATATTCTTCCTGAGCAACTTCTTGATCCCTTCAGTGTTTCTACATCTGTTGGTGAGTCTATCATAATTGTACCATTTCTGTCAATCATAAGAGCACCATAGCTGATTTAGTTGAGTTAGACATGATAGATTTTGATGTCATTCTAGGTATGGACTGGCTTCATGCCTGTTATGCCTCAATCGATTGTAGAACTCGAGTTGTTAAGTTTCAGTTTCCTAATAAGTCAGTCTTTGAGTGGATGAGTAGTTCAGTAGTGCCTAAGAGTCGTTTCATTTTGTACCTTAAGGCGAGAAAGTTAGTTTCCAAGGGTTATGTCTTTCACTTTGTCCGAGTTAATGACTCTAGTGTTGAGAGACCTCTTATTGAGTTAGTTCCAGTTGTGAACGAGTTTCCAGAGGTCTTTCCAGATGATCTACCTGGAGTCCCTCCTAAGAGAGAAATAGACTTCGGTATAGATATTCTTACTGATACTCGTCTTATATCTATTTCGCCATATAGAATGGCTCCAGCGGAGTTGAAGGAGTTAAAAGAATAGTTGAAAGATCTCCTTGAGAAGGGTTTTATTCGACCAAGTGTCTCACATTAGGGCGCTCCGATCTTATTTATGAGGAAGTAGGATGGTTCACTTAGAAGGTGTGTAGATTATCGTCAGTTGAACAAGGTTACTATCAAGAATAAGTATCCTCTTTCAAGAATTGATGACTTATTCGATCAACTTTAGGGTGCCACTTGTTTTTCCAAGATAGACCTCAGATCTGGCTATCATCAGTTGAGAGTAAGAGAAAGTGATATTCCTAAGACAACATTTAGGACCCATTATGGTCATTATGAGTTTCTGGTCATGTCGTTTGGTTTGACTAATGCTCATGCAGCGTTCATGGACCTTATGAATAGAGTATTCAAGCCTTATTTAGATATGTTTGTTATTGTATTCATTGATGACAGCCTAATCTATTCGAGGAGTGAGGAAGATCATGCTAGTCATCTCAAAATAGTTCTCCAAACTCTAAAGGATAAGGAGTTATATGCTAAATTTTCTAAGTGCGAATTTTGGCTTGAGTCTGTGGCATTCTTAGGCCATGTTGTTTCTGGTGATGGAATAAGAGTTGATACTCAGAAAATAGAGGTAGTGCAGAATTGGCCTAGACCCACATCTCCAACTAATATTAGGAGTTTCTTAGGGTTGGCTGGATATTATAGAAGGTTCGTTGAGGGGTTCTCATCTATTTCATCTCCTTTGACCAAGTTGACTCAGAAAACAGTTAAGTTTCAATGGTCTGAAGCTTGTGAGAAAAGCTTTCAGGAATTGAAAAAGTAGTTGACTACTGCCCCAGTATTGACCTTACCAAAAGGTATGCAGGGTTTTATTGTGCATTGTGATGCATCGAGAGTTGGTTTGGGTTGTGTGTTGATGTAGAATGGCAAGGTTATAGCTTATGCCTCCAAACAACTTAAGGTCCACGAGAAGAATTACCCAATCCATGATCTAGAGTTGGCTGTCGTAGTATTTGCTTTGAAAATATGGTGTCATTACCTTTTTGGTGTTCATGTAGCTGTGTTCACCGATCATAAGAGCCTACAATATGTGTTTAGTCAGAAAGAGCTTAATCTCAGACAGAGAAGGTGGTTAGAGTTACTCAAGGATTATGACATGAGTATTCTATATCACCCAGGTAAGACTAATGTTGTTGCTGATGCCTTGAGTAGTTTTTCTATGGGTAGTACCGCCCACGTTGAGGAAGCAAAGAGAGTTAGCAAAAGACGTGCATATACTTGCACGATTAGGAGTTCGATTGATGGATTCTAATGAAGGAGGAGTGGTAGTGATGAATGGGGCTAAATCATCATTAGTGTCAGAGGTGAAAGAGAAACAAGACCAAGATCCTATTTTGCTTGAATTGAAGGCAAATGTTCATAAGCAAAAAGTAATGGCTTTTGAACAAGGGGGAGATAGGGTATTGAGGTATCAAGGTAGGTTGTGTGTACCAATGGTGGATGAACTCCAAGAGAGGATCATGGAGGAAACTCATAGCTCCAGATATTCCATCCATCCGGGTTTCACAAAGATGTATCGTTACTTGAGAGAGGTTTATTGGTGGAATAGTAGAAAGAAAGGTATTGTTGAGTTCGTTGTTAAATGGCCGAATTATCAACAAGTTAAAGTAGAGCACCAAAGGCTCGGTGGTATGGCTCAGAATATAGAGATTCCGGAATGGAAGTGGGAGATTACTGGCTTGCCACGGTCTCACATGCAACATGATTCTATTTGGGTTATTATAGACCGAATGACTAAAGCAGCCCACTTTTTGCCAGTAAAGACTACATATTCAACAGAGGATTATGCCAAGTTATATCTTCAAGAGGTAGTTAGACTTCATGGAGTTCCGATCTCCATTATTTTCATACATAGGTGCACAATTTACTCCACAATTTTGGAAGTCTCCATTTTTTTAGACATAAGTGTACAATTTACTGCACAATTCTGACAGTCTTTCTAGAAAGGTTTGGGTTTGAAAGTGAATTTGAGTACTGTTTTTCATCTTCAGACTGATAGTCAAGCAAAGCGCACTATTCAGACTTTAGAAGATATGTTGAGGGCTTGTGTGATTGATTTCAAAGATAATTGGGATAATCACCTACCTCTCATCGAGTTTCCTTACAACAATAGTTACCACTCTAACATCCAGATGGCTCCTTATGAGGCTCTTTATGGAAGGCGATCCAGATATTCTATTAGATGGTTTGAGGTTGGGGAAGCTGGGTTAATAGGACCAGACTTAGTTCATCATGCTATAGAGAATGTGAGAGTTATTCAAGGGAGGTTGAAAACAATGCAGATTCGTCAGAAATCCTAAACTGATGTTAAGATAAGAGACTTAGAGTTTGAAGTAGATGATTGGGTATACTTGAAGGCTTCACCCATGAAGGGTGTTATGAGATTTGGTAAAAAGGGGAAGCTTAGTCCCCGGTATATTGGTCCTTACAGAATATCCAAGAGGATTGGTAATGTAGCTTCTGAGTTGGAGCTACCGCAAGAGTTAGCAGCAGTTCATCCATTATTTCAGACATAGGTGTACAATTTACTGCACAATTTTGGCAGTCTTTCCAGAAAGGTTTGGGTTCAAAAGTGAATTTGAGTACTGTTTTTCATCCTCAGACTGATAGTCAAGCAAAGCGCACTATTCAGACTTTAGAAGATATGTTGAGGGCTTGTGTGATTGATTTCAAAGGCAATTGGGATGATCACCTACCTCTCATCGAGTTTGCTTACAACAATAGTTACCACTCAAGCATCCAGATGGCTCCTTATGAGGCTCTTTATAGGAGGCGATGCAGATCTCCTATTAGATGATTTGAGGTTGGTGAAGCTGGGTTGATATGAACAGACTTAGTTCATCAAGCTATGGAGAATGTGAGAGTTATTCAAGGAAGGTTGAAAACAACGCAGATTCGTCAGAAATCCTACACTAATGTTAAGAGAAGGGACTTAGAGTTTGAAGTAGATGATTGGGTATACTTGAAGGTTTCACCCATGAAGGGTGTTATGAGATTTGATGAAAAGGGGAAGCTTAGTCCCCGGTATATTGGTCCTTATAGAATATCCAAGAGGATTGGTAATGTAGCTTCTGAGTTGGAGCTACCGCAAGAGTTAGCAGCAGTTCATCCATTATTTCAGACATAGGTGTACAATTTACTACACAATTCTGGCAGTCTTTCCAGAAAGGTTTGGGTTCAAAAGTGAATTTGAGTACTGCTTTTCATCCTCAAACTGATGGTCAAGCAAAGCGCACTATTCAGACTTTAGAAGATATGTTGAGGGCTTGTGTGATTGATTTCAAAGGTAATTGGGATGATCACCTACCTCTCATCAAGTTTGCTTACAATAATAGTTACCACTCTAGCATCCAGATGGCTCTTTATGGGAGGCGATGCAGATCTCCTATTAGATGGTTTGAGGTTGGTGAAGCTGGGTTGATATGAACATATTTAGTTCAAGCTATAGAGAATGTGAGAGTTATTCAAGGCAGGTTGAAAACAACGCAGATTCATCAGAAATCCTACACTGATGTTAAGAGAAGGGACTTAGAGTTTGAAGTAGATGATTGGGTATACTTGAAGGTTTCACCCATGAAGGGTGTTATGAGATTTGGTAAAAAGGGAAGCTTAGTCCCCGGTATATTGGTCCTTACAGAATATCCAAGAGGATTGGTAATGTAGCTTCTGAGTTGGAGCTACCGCTAGAGTTAGCAGCAGTTCATCCAGTGCTTAACATTTCTATGTTGAAGAAGTATATGGGAGATCTTTCCCTTATCATACTTACTGAAGATATTGGTATTAAAGATAGCTTATCTTATGAGGAGATCCCCGTTCAGATTCTAGATCGCCATGTTCACAAATTAAGAACTAAGGAGGTAGCTTCAGTCAAGGTCTTATGTAGAAATAAGTTTGTTGAGGAAGCTACTTGAGAGGTTGGGGAAGATATGAAGAAGAGATAGCCACATCTCTTTGAGTCCGGAAAAATTCCAGATCAAAGTACTAATTCTCTTCTTAGTACTCTTTAATTGATATACTGAATGTGATAGATTTGCTTGTTGGGTGTTTGAGCTAAATGTTAGATATTATGCCCTTAGTCTACTTAGAGTGATCTCATTCGAGGATGAATATTCCCAAGGGGGAGATATTGTAACATCCCGCTATTTGAAAGAGCTAGAATTAGAAAGAACCATTTTAGGAAATAATGAAAATCTGAAATTTGGCAAGTTATGTTAAGTATAAGTTTTGGGTCAAATTCAAACAACCATAACTCTCAGCACAGAATGATTTAGGTGAGCTACAAGAAATCAAATGAAAGCTCGTTGAATTATCTTTCCGATGCCACCAAGTTTGCTAATTTTCGAGTTCGTATTAGGGAGATATGCCCGTTTGAAGTTGGGTTGTCCCAATAAGGAAAATCACCCGGATTTTAGAGGGGTATTATGGTCTTTTCCTTACCCAATTAGGTTATTTCGTTTTTAGTAACTAATTAGGGGTCTAAACTGAATTGTTTCAGTTTACGCACTCAAAGATTTCAGGCTAGGGATTTAGATAAAAGAACTCAAGAGGATAAAGGAAAAGAAAGGTCAAGATTCGTCGATTTCTTGAGGAATTGATAGCGGATTTCGCCAAGCATTCGATCCTACGAGGTATGTGAGTTCACACAATGTTGGGTTCGTTCACCCACGCGCCAAACATATTTAATTCAGCGTGAATTAGTCCTAAAAAGTTGAAAATTTAAATGTTCTTAATGTGCGTTCTTGTATTTACTTTCGTTCTTGAATTGGGATGAGATTGAGGAGTTTCTTGAGATTATAGTGTTGATTATTAGAGTTGTTTGAGTTAGATTCTTGTGTACATGATTTGGGTATTTTAATCTAAAGAGAAATTGAGGAAAATGATCGAATTTAATCGAATTAAGATCATAAAATGAGTTGAAAAGTTTGTCGGGTTTGCCTGGGGAAGTTGCTACGGCGCGCCCCTGATGTGCCAAGGAGGCTGGGATGACGCGCCATCAGTGCGCCCAAAATGGGTCTCTGAACTTTGAGGGCTAGCGCGGCGCGCCAGCAATGCGCCCGGGTCGTCCGTCCCTACCCATTTTTCATCGTTTAGCCCATCTGAGTTCTTCTAAAGTGTACTAACACTTCCTATCAATACTAACTACTCTAAATGACTTCCAAACATCTAGAAATAATCTGTAAAAACCTTGAATCCATAAATTCAAATTCAAGGAAAGTTAAGAGCCAAGTCTAGAGAGTTCTTAGAGTCATTTGAAAAGTCATTTTATTAATGTTTTAAACTTGTTTTAAGACTTGAGCATTGAGTTGAGTAAGAGTAAGAGTGAAGTTCATTTTCTTCAAAAGACTATATGGGGACTAAGTATTCCCAAAGAGAAAATCTTTTCACTTTTAAACAAGAACGGAAACATCGATTTCCAAGAGAGTTTTTGAGTTAGTTTTTGAGTAACAATATCAAACCATAGAGAAAGAGTTATGTTTTTAAAATATATGAGCTGAGTATATTTTGGAAGTAGTATTGAACACCGATATGGGGACAAGTTCATCATAACTCAAGTCTGCATAAACCATGTAGCCAACGTGAGTAGAAAGGGTCATACTTTTTAGATGATTCCTTAATGCTTTTTAGCATAGACTAGTGGATCCACTTAGTTGAGGCATTCTATATCCTGACAAGTTATATGACAATTCTGGCAGCGTGGGCGAGTCGTTGTATCATCACATAGCTCATAGTGATGGTTGTCGGTTAGAGAAACTCCCACATAATTATATTACTTTAATGTATATATAAATCGACAATTTAAAATGAATATGAAGAAGCTTGAAATTGGAAGTAGTCATTTTTGGGGGAAAAATTCAGAATCTGGAAATTCGGCCAAGTGTGGAAATCAGTGAGTTTTTGGCCAACTTTGATCGGTCATAACTCCTAGCTCGGGATGATCCAGGAGTAGTTCCAGTTATGTTTGGAAATCCCTTGGAACGATCTTTCCAACGCCACCGAGTTTGCTCGATTTCGAGTTCGTATGAGTGAGTTATGCCCTTTGAAAGTTGGGCAGTTGGTAGGGAGTCCGTCCGGAAATTTACGGGCATTTTGGTCTTTTCACAAATCATTTCTTTTGAGGTTATATTATTGTGTTAGGCTGATTGTGGATCATTTTTGTTCCATTTTAAAAGAGTAAGAGTTAGGGTTCTTGAGTGAAGAAGAGAAGAAGAGAGAAAGAAGAGA
>JAJOOF010017337.1:0-17733 GCA_029582545.1 Solanum lignicaule | reverse complement strand
TGGATTAAAATTTAATCCATCTAATACATTGTTTGGTTACATTATTTTATTTAATCCATGGATTGCTTATACATTATATATGGTCTTATTTTATCCCTAGTAAATGGAGGGATAACTAATCCAAGGTTTGTTAAACCTTGGATAAGACCCCTAAATGACAAAATTATCCCTTTATTCATTTTCCTAAATTTCTTTTGTAATTTAATTTTCTTTTTATTTATATTGAAATAATTATAAATGTTCTTTCTAATTCTCCAAATTCGTTTAGTGTAATTTAATGATTTCATTAATATTTTTTATTCAATGTAGTTTGTCGATTAACCACTTGGACTATTTTTTTTTTTAATAAGCTTTAGCTATTGAACAATATAAGTAGTCTTAAATCTATGTTAAGTTTAAAATATACTTGACCAACAAAAAAAGTGGTACATCATACCTCAAATTATATATATATACATATATATACATATATATATATATATGTATATATATGTATGTATGTATGTATGTATGTATTTAACTTAACTACTTAAATGAAATAGAAAATCCTAAAAAAAAAAAATATTGTCCCACAACAACTTTGATTAATTATTATCCGGGTAAGGGACTTTGGTATAAAATTGTATAAGTATATTTTTAGATCTTCATTTTTGATAAGTTTAAACTCTTTTGTCAACATCCGGTTGCCATATACAATAATTATACAGGTTAAAATTTGTAAAAATAAATAAATAAAGATTTAGCATTTTTTTTTTACTATGAATTTTATTCAACTGTTGTGTAGTATTAAATTTTTGTTATTAATTATGCACAAAAAAGAAAAAAAATTGTTTCAATTTATATAACACTCTTTTTCTTTGTTGTTATTTTCTAATTATTTTTTTACTGTAGTGTTATGGTCCGATTATCTACCTTGACTCAATTACACAAAATAAACAATCTCATAATAAAACAAGGGTATAATAGGAAAGAACTTTTTTGTAGAGTTTTAAATCAAACACAAGATTAAGTGAAAACAATGAACCAAATACTTGACAAAAAATAATCCCTACACTACTAATCCCTGCATTACTAATCCATGCGTTACTAATCCCTGCATTACTAATCCCTGCGTTATCAATGTTTGTACCAAATGACCCCTTAATCTTTCTTTCTATTTTTGTCTTGCTAGTATCGAGTTATTCTTTAAATCTATTTATATTAATGTTAAAATAGTTAATTTGACTAATTTGGGGTTTTTAATATTAAATTCTTGTAGTTAAATTTTTTAAGGAAAAAAAACTGAATCTCGAAGTTCTCCTAATGTTCTTTGCAAATATTACACGCTGTTCAACGACTTCATAATTACCCCTCCAATTTGATAAGATAAGGAGAAGACTTCACGTCACCGTGACAAAAGAGATATTTAGTAGTGAGTAGTGACAACAAATTTTATAAGAATATTTAGTGGTAATTGAGTTAATAATGTCATTATATTTAGAATCGTTAAATTTTTTAGCGATATTTATATAGAGTATTAATTATAAATATTTATATTTATTATTATTGCTACGATTATATTATTACCATTAAAAAAAAATATTTTCAGAGAAATCATGTCCTTTAGCTCCACTATAATTATTCAACGTATAAGGTTTACCTGCCCAACTACTTGATTTTTCTTTTTTCATATCACCACTAAAAACTTGAGTGACTATGATGAATGCAATGACATTAACTCAAACTACGGCTAAATATTTTTGCGATAATAATAATACTAAAAATAAAATTTATTGCCACTATTTGTCTCTTTTACTGTAGTGTTATAAGCCTTCACCAACTCTGATGGGCATGGTAGCATTAATGATGGAAAGTCGAGGAGTGTTATCCTATATATATCTCAAATAGATTACTCTTCCACCACACTTTCTTAAGCATTTTAAATTACTAAGTAACTATTATGATTTATTATGTTTTAAATGTATTTTTAATATACATTTAAAAAGAATATAATTTCTTGTACTTTAATTTTGAGTATATGTAGCTACATCGGTAAGTATGATATAATTGGGATGTTTATAATTCAGTAATTCTTTTCCATGAGTATATGTAAGAGGAAGTTGAACAAATTAACTATATATATATGATTATCGATTTATCGTATCATAAAATACCAAATTAATTTTGTATAATAATGATATACTCCCTCTGTCCGATTTTATGTGGTACTCTTTCCTTTTTAGTCCATTCCAAAAAGAATGTCACCTTTCTATAATTAGAAACAAATTTACCCTTAATGAGATGATTTTCAACCACACAAATATTTAAGGATTGTTTTAGACCACAAGTTTCAAAAGTTTTTTTCTACTTAAACACCATGTTAAGTCAACTAGTGTCACATAAAATAAGACAGAGGGAGTATTATTTTTAGAATCTAAATTTTCAATGTTGTACCATGATATAACATGCCCACCCTGCCCTATACCATGAAAATATGGTACATGGAATTATTCATACTAGCAATATCAAGGGAAAATATTAATCATGCAAGTCCATTTAATCCCCTTGACATATAGGGTGGGGAATTTTATTAAATACTAATACATACAACATGTCATAAGTAAACATACTTTTAGTAAGGACGTCGTCCGACGATGTTTCCTGAAGGAGCATAGTTGCAACAAATGAACCACCACCCGTTGTTGCAACGAGCCCCGACCACAACCTAGTCGGGCTGAGGTACGCCATACTACTTGAGTATAGTGTCCGCACACTTTCCCTCTAGCACATTTGTTGGTATCATAGTTGTAGTTTGGCTTCTCCGCCACCCATAATTCTGAGGCACGCCTCCCTGTGAAGTCGCCACTACCCTTGGCAAGGTTCTCCCCTGAACCAGAATGAATCAAGTTGCAATCACCCCTTCTTGAGTCGGCGTACTTTTGTGCTTTGGTTGCCAAGGCGCCATCCCAAGACATAGGCCCAACCCTGACTTGAGCACGAGCATTGTTGTGAACCGCAAGATAGTCTTGGGGTGAATTTTGGGCGTCACAAGAGTGAAATATGGCTAATATCATGAAACAAATGAGGAACAATGTGTATTCGAACAACCCCATTGAGTTTTAGGTCTAGTGGAGAGAAAAAAAAGTCAAGTTATTGCGATTATGAATGTGAGATTAGTAGATATATATATATATATACAAGTAAGCATAGTGGATTTTTGTTTCGCATGTGAAAATTCAAAGTTGATTATAAGAAGGTTGACTTAAAAATGTTAAGTTAAAGGACGCCCCAAGTTAATGGTGATGAAAAAAAAAACATTTTGTTTTGGATTTTATAGAAAAGTTTTAGTAGCGCGTGCATCGGTCGGTTCGGTACGATTTTATGTATTATCGGTTCGGTTTATTGGTTTTCGGTTTTTAAATATGTTAAATCAATAACCAAACCAATAAAATATTTTTTATCGATTTTGGTCCTTAACGGTTCGATTTTCGTTTAACCAATAAGAAAATACTTATAAAACAAATATATGACTTTTCTAATAAATTTGATGCGATAACACAATAATGTAACATTACAAATGCTCATAAAATAGAAACAACAATAGCAAATATGAAAAGAATTATACAAGTGTAACACAAAGAGAAATTAAGAGAAATAAGGTTCTTACTTTAGATTTTAACGTTTTGTATAATGTGAAGTTGTGAACTCAAAGTCAATGTGAAGTGTGAGTTGAAGGCTAAAGGACAAAGACACTGACTAGTAAGGTATTGTTATTAATATATAATATTTATGTACAAGTAATAGTAGTAAATTACTAGTCTTAATGGGTTATCGGTTTACCCAATAATCCAATATTAAAAACCAATATCGAACCGATAACCCAATAAGTTTTTTTTATAAAACCATTAAAATCCGTTACCAATAACATTTTTTTCGATTCGGTTTATCGGTTGGTTCAATTTTTGCAAACCCCTAACATGCCAAATGAACATCCAATTTTCTTGAGGGGGAAGGGAAGAGTTCTAGTTAGAGAATATATAAGTGACCAAAATGGTCGCTTATCTTTTATATTAGGTTCAAAAGAGTCCTATTAAGTATCACCTAAGCAGTTTAGTCCTTTAAATTTACTAAAAATGAACACTTTTGATCTTTTAAGTTCACCAAAAAGTGAGCATTTTTCGTCTCAATCATATACTTACCAAAGTTTGATCATTAAATTTAACTAAAACTGTGAAAAATGTTGAAATTTTAAACATTGTGGAATTTTGATTGGCATGTGTGAAAATCATGTTTTATCAAGATAAGGCTAAACAAGACTAATTAAGATTAAGAAATGGATCAAATTCAAATTTAGTGGTCCAAACACCTAAGTTTTTTTAGAATAGGTGTGCTCGAGCTAAATGACATCAAATTGATGGTCCATATATTGTTAGTGTTAGGATAGGTGTGATGGATTTAATTGATATTTCTTTGTTCAATTTGTTGATATACATGAGAATAACATGAAAAAAATAATAATAATTTAAAAAATGATGTAAATAGGGTTAAACAAGACCGTGCGAGAAGGTAGGGGTGGGCGTTTCAGATAGTTTTGAACAAAAAAAGGAGGATTGTCCAAGCCGTATATGCAGTTCAGGGGTCTCGTACATCCTTTACCGATGTGGGATTCATTTTATTCATCATTCCCCTCACGTCCAAATTCAGATATTTATTTTAATATCTATCCTATCTGGTGTATGCATGTTCATGGATTGGAGGTATTTTTACCTCCTGCTATTTTCGGGATCCCAGAGGCCCACATAGGATCGAGTCTTGCTCTAATATCATATTAAATTAGACCTTGGACCTAACTCATATCCCAAAAGATAACTCAAAGGGAAAATGATTGTTTAAGTCATACAAGAAGTCCAAAATTCTCGTACTTTAGCAATATTGTAGTATTCATTCCATTCCATCAATTAAATTTAAAATTAATCGATTTGGATATTTTTATTTTTATTTTTAAGCTCGTAAGTTGAGCTTATTCTTCTTTTTAAAATGAACATTCAAATCGAGTATTTATATTAATATTAAATTATCATAATGGTTCATCATACCGTAGTCATTCAAATAAATTGGACAAGCAATAGAAGTATTATCAAGAAAATACAATAAAAATATTAATAAGGCCAAGAATAATTTAAGTATTTGGACTTCAAATTTAATGGTCCAAAGTTTTTTAGTCTTTTAGAATAGGTGTGCTGTAGCTAATTGACTTTATTACTTATTTACTATTCCAAAAATTGTACCATTAAATATTAATGTAGCAATTTTAGTCAACATTTTTTGGATAGCTTTGAAGTATCAAACGCTGAAAACGTTTTTAAAATGTTGACATTCAATTTATGAATTAACAATTATGTGTTTCAATAAAATGTTAAAACAAAAAATAAACAGTTGATATGTTTAGTTAAAAAATAATAATTTTTTCTCCATAAAAAATGAAAGAAATGTCACTATACGGTTAACAGTACACTAAAATAAATTTGAGAGAAGTATTGAAAACACCCAGCATTTGGTTCAAATTATTAGTTTCGTCCTTTAACTATTGACAACCTCAAAAACATTTATTTACTTGACTAACTAAACCTAGATACATTCTCGATCTACCACATAACAAAGCAAGTGATCTCAAAGTTTTTAGAAGCATGAGGCTCTTAATAAAAAATCGAGATAAGTGTTGAAAACACCCCTAAACATGGCGATAATTTAGAGGTGTATTTTACTCATATTACAAAATTGAGGGTGTTTTAAGTTCAATTAATCAAGTACATAGGTGTCGTCCCCATAGTTGCTTCCTATTGGCTTCTCACCTCGGATCGAGACTCGCTCTTCTCATCAAAAGAATAGTTGTCTTCATGGTTAACTGGTCATTGGTCTTTAGCACCAAAGAAAATCGAGAAGGTTTTTAAGGTTCAAAGATGAAACTAATAATTCTCTAAATAAATATAACTCAATTTATAGTTATCGACTAGTTAACATGTTGGTTCATTGTATTCCGAAACACAAAAAGTAATCATTTGGCTTATCAAATTACCTATTAGGCTATCAACGGTGAAAAAGATTCAACAACAACAACAACAACAAAAACAGAAACAACTCCACTAATCTATAGGTGGATCGACTCATTAAGTTCCCATTAAAATCCACACAAACAAAAAAAACACTTGTCATTCGTTGGTTATTAGCGATATTCGAAAACGTATGGGTCAAAATATGACTTTCAAATTAAGTTCGGAATAAGAAGAAATGAACAATCTCCTTTTTCGTTATGGTATGAGAAAAAATTTGCCACTCACAAAGATAAAGAGGCCATTGAAGGGCCAGAGATTTGTTGACATCTTAGCTCCAAAGCAAAATGTGATCAAGAATCACCAAAACTGTGTTAAATTCATTGAGGACTTTCTTCAAACAGGTTCTGTGCAAAATTGTAAACACCCATTGGATAAAGATGACTCTTTTTTGTATTCAAAGGAAGAAGATTCAGTCTCATTGTTATTTAGATTTCATAAAGAAGGGTCTAAAATTGGGGTTAGTTTAGTATCGAATGCTATGAGTTTGTGTGCGTCGAAAAGGGTTTTTAATGTAGGGATTCAAGTTCATTGTTTGGTCATTGTTAATGGGTTTTTATCCAATGTGTATATTGGTAGTTCTTTGATCACTTTTTATAGTAATTTTGGAGGAATTGTAGATGCGTACCAAGTGTTTGATGAAATGTCTGTGAGAAATGTTGTGTCTTGGAGTGCTATGTTAAATGGTTTTGCGAAGGAGAATGAGTTGGGTATGTGCTTGAAGCTGTATAAGGGTATGATGGGGTTGGGGTTGAAGGTTAATGAATTCGTGTTTACGAGCTTGTTGAGTGTGTGTATGGGTAGTGGATGTTTTGGTCATGGAAGGAGTATTCATTGCCAGATAATTGTTATGGGTTTTGAGTCCTATGTACATGTTGCAAATGCGATTTTATCAATGTATAGTAAATGTGGGGAAGTAAAGGATGCTATGTGCATTTTTTATAATACGAAGAGTAAAGATTTGGTGTCGTGGAACTCGATGATTTGTGGATATGGACAGCAAGGACATGCTATTCAAGCTATTGAACTTTTTGAGGAAATGAAGAAGCAAGAAGTGAGGCCTGATTCGATTACTTTCCTTGGGGTGTTGTCTTCTTGCCGTCATGCTGGTTTTGTTAAAGAAGGCATGTCTTACTTTAACTCGATGGTTGATTATGGTGTGAAGCCTGAGGTAGATCATTATTCATGTATCGTGGATCTTCTTGGACGAGCACGTTTATTAGAAGAGGCTCGTGAGTTTATCAAGAAGATGCCAATTCGACCAAATGGTGTTATCTGGGGTTCCTTGCTTATGTCGTGTAGGCTTCAGGGGAACTTTCGGTTGGGGATTGAGGCTGCAGAGAATAGGGTTGCACTGGAACCATGGTCCACGTCTACCCATCTGCAGCTGATAAATTTATATGCTCGTTTAGGATACTGGGATCAGGCAGCTAGAATACAGAAGTTGATGAAAGACAATGGACTTAAACGGGATCCTGGTTATAGTTGGATCGAGATAAGCAATCAAGTGTTTCGATTTACTGCTGAAGATATATCGATGGGACATATTAAATCGATTGCTAGTTTGGTGGATGTTTTGGTGGATCACATGAGAAGTTTTAGTGTAGAAGAAACTGATTCCGGTGAATAGTAATGTAGAGAAGATGCACAGTTTTGAGCTTAATTCAACTCCAAAAGCTAGCTCATCAAGCGTATTTTCCCCGTGAAGATTAACGTGGGAGTAGATATGAGATTCTTACAATGATATGGCAGATTCTTCCTGGCATAAATCAGGGAGATAATCATGTTACATCATTCAAATATTCTTACTTTATAGTACCCAACACAGATACAATACAATACAAATGGCTAAAATTGAGGCAAATTTACTGAGGAGGTTTATTAGTTTGTTTTACAAGACAGTCTATTTCAAAGTTATGTTTTGTGATCCGTAAACGCTAAAAAAAGTGGTGCGGATCATAAAGAGGCTATGGGTATCGTTTACTAGGTCATTAACGCACGGTCTAAGAAAAAATTTGGTTAAAAAATCTAATTAGTCTATTTCCCAAAAAATAATGAACTAATACACATGAAAAATTGAGAAAATCATGAGTTCATGTTTCATGACAGCTACATGATGAAAAAAGGTGGTGCGGATTTTGTGGAGGCTATGGGTATCGTTCACTAGGTTATTATGGATGGCTCTTTAAATTTTGGTTCAAAAAAATTTGACCAGTCCAATTTCTAGAAATTCATGGACTAATACACATGGAAATTGAGAAATTCCTTAATTCATGTTTTGTGACATCTAAACACTAAAAGAAGTGGGTGGATCTTATAGATTTTATAGATATTGTTCACTAGGTCATTACAGATGATTCTAAAAAAAATTGGGGGTCAAAAAAATCTTGTCAGTTATATTCCCAAAAATTAATGGAATACATACAAAAAATTGCAAAAAGAATTATATTCTTATGAGTGGATCGTTTACTAAGTCATTATTGATGGTCCCTTAAAATTTTGGATAAAAAAATCATGTTGGTCATATTTTGAAAATTCATGGACTATAACATAGAAAAAATTGAGAAAATTCTAATTCTTATTTTGTAACCCCTAAACCATATAAGGAGTGGCGTGGATCCTATAGATGCCATGGATATCACTCAGTAAGTCATTACGGATGTTCCTAAAAAAACTCTTTTCATCAAAGACCTATAGTAGTGATTTTTACATCCAAGGAACTTAAGAAAACAGCAAAGTATAGGCCATAGTTGTATAAAGGATACAAAAAGATGAATAAACTGAATTTTTTTATATAAAGCAAAGTTTTCTCCCACAAATTCTGGTAAAAGATTGGCCATACAATGAAATCTGACATTAGAAAACATAGGTCTACTCATGGAAGCTACTGTCTCACTGTATTCTAGTCCTTTAGAGAAGACGATCCCGGGCTAAATCACCAACATCTTCCATCGACTATGATGATTCATCGATCTGCCTAGCCAAAAGATCTCCACTCTTTAAATTTGCGATTTCCCATCAACTTTTGAGTATTCCAGATCCAAGTGCAGCGCACCAGTTCATTATGCACGCATAGAACTGATTGCGATAGAAAATTATATAAAAATGACAACTATGATGGTTCATCGATCTGCCTAGCAACTGCCAACGCTGATCGACAGAGAAAACCACCAAAATGATTCACCTGAAACTCAGAATATGAAGATGATTAAAAAAGCCTATAACTCCTCATGTAAACTCCAACATCTTGAGAGAAGCAAATTAGACAAGCTCACAAAAGAGACTAGCATTTTATCAATTTGGGTGCGAAAGTCGACATCTGTTATCAGAGGCGGAGACAGCATACAATATATGGGTTCACAGGAACTCAGTAGCTTTTGTGTATACCCTGTATACATATAGTAAGAAAATCACTAGAAATCTATAAATATTTGATTGTGAACCAAGTTATTTATATATATATTAACTTGATATTGTTGTAGGAACCCATATATTAAGAAATTCACTAATTATACCCCGAAATTCGGGATCTGCCAAGACAGTAAAAGCATCCTGACGACTTAAGCACCTTGAACGAAAATCTAGTGCACCAAAGGAAAAGAGAAGCTACCTCATGAAATAGAATGCAGAACTAAGTTGAACTCCATATTGCAGCATTGAAATTCTCCAACTCCTTTGAGGTTGATCCATACACCGCTTTAATTGTGTCTATGCAACAACTACAATCGAATCATTTCTTTAATCAAAACATCAGTATCGAATAGAATTTCACTGGAGAAGACTTCAGACTTTCACAAAGTCGAAAGGCAGGCAAGGAGTATATGAGAAAATATCAATGAATTACCTGCAAGCTTCCTTGTTGAACTTTTTCGTTTCAATCCCATACAGTGTCTCAAAGATGTCTGGTTCAACCCGACAAAAGTAGGGACGATCTAAAGCAAAGAGAAGAAATTCACCAACATAACAAAAGCAAAAAGAAGATAAATAATGATATCTTAATGATATCTCCAAACTCCAACAGGAAAAAAAGCAAGTTTCACCAGCATAAATGGAGCATTTTCTTGTGCTCTTATCGAAATGTATGCACCATCCATCAGAACCCACCAAGCTGTTGAATAACTGAGAAGGAAAATCCACATATAAAAGCTTCAAACTTCATATAATTGTCTTTTCATTTCGGAATCCGAAAATATGTTGCACAAAATCTATTACTTAAATGACAACTTTTAAGAACTAAAATTCAGTTTAACCACTTATCTCTGAAAATCAAATACTCTAACTTATCTAATCTTACTAAATTCAATCATATCTTGATACTTTACTACAACATAAAAGCAGCATTCTCTACGGGATCCCGAAACCACCAGCCACCCAACCTAATTCATGATAAGCCTATCAACGTCCCGACAAAATGCCTACGGTTAAAAACCACCGACATGTCAAGACCCAAATTCGAATACGTTCCTGGTCCTGGTGAGAGACCACTATGTTCGCACCAGCAGTCCAACAAAGAGGTGAAGTAGTGGTATCTTTCTTCCCATTACAAACCAACACACTTCGCCCCCGTGTCCACTAGCGCTCCTATCTAGAGTAAAGAGAGGGCGAAAAAGTGCCACCAAAGCAGGCAGCATAAGCAAGCTTCTACTGCTACGTAACAACAAAGTAGGATAGCATTTTGCATCCACATTTTTGAATTTGAGGGTGAAAAGCTAGCTCGACAACAACTAGGTCTCAGTCCCAAACAAGTTAGGGTCGTCTATACAAATCCCCACTTCTTTTAACTAAGCTCATGTCACACTTATTACGATTCATAATGAATTGACAAGTTTTACATTAGCTTCCAGCTTCTATAACAACCCTCCTCCTTTATCCGAGCTCAAAACCAACATAATAAAGGATCAAACTCCATTCAAATAGCTTATAAAATATGATAAATGTAGTATAAAACCATCATATTCATAACACCCACATAATTTAAACTCAAAATTATGAAAACAAAAAACCTCAATATCAGAAGGGTCATCGAAAATTTCTTCAGCGGAAGGAAAATTTGGCCCTTTTTCAAGTTTGCAGCAGGCACCACAGTTCTGGACACACTGCCACGTCGGTTCTTTGTTTCTGCTGTTAAATCCTGACGTTGTTTTCATGGCGGTGGCCGCCGGTACACCTGGAGTGATGGTGGTTGTAGTCTTTTGCTTGCCGCTTTGGGTTTTCGCGTTTGGTCTCTGACGTGGCTGCTTCGACGCCGTGATGACGGTGGCGAAACGCGGCAGAGCCACCGTAGACAGCGAATGAGACATTTGGATTTCTTATGGATTGATTGGGTCATTGGCGCCATATAAATTCTTTGCAGAAATAGCCCTTTCAGACGTTTATATTTTGTCCTTTTTTTAATTATTTTTTTGCATATATAGTCGAAAGGAATTACTTTATTTTGTGTAAATTTGATTTTAAAAAAATAATTAATTATTGTTTAGTCCTATTGCCAATTGGGAAAATGCATAAATTCACCCTCGAACTTGTTTTGAAAAATCAGTTACACGTTTAAACTAATATAGTAACCTATTACCCCTAAGACTAGTAGCACCACTCTCATAATAGGAGGCAGTGGCGGATCCAGGATTTTCATTAAGGGGGTTCGAAAAAAAAGAGCAGTGCTTAAGATTTGAGGTTTGAACCCCTCAACCACTAAGCCAACCTCTAATCTTATATTCAGGAGGTTCAAAATCAATATATAAACATAAAAATTCTTAAAAATACCTTAAATATACAACGTAATTTTTTGCCGAGGGGGTTCGGGTGAACCCCTCGGTAGACTCTAGGTCCGCCCCTGATAGGAGGTGTATCACATTTGCGCCACATCAATGCCATGTCACTGCCACATCAGATGCCATGTCAAATTTTAACTAAAATTCTCCATATCATTCAATTATTTCTTCTTCAATGAACACCACAATAAAACCACTATCATTGCCGCCATATTACTACCAAATCTATTTCACCATGAAAATCAAAATAGTCCCCATAAATTTCACCACCTACAATCAAATCCACCATCGAAATCATACTATCACCATTATCCCCACAAAAATTAGAAAGATCCACAACAAAATTTGACACCCATAAACAAACTCATCACCATCAAAAGGTACAAACCTACCACCAAATATCACTACCACCATTGTCAATATCGATTTTTTCTTCTCCACCACCTTCAATTCCTGCTTCTTTGTCACCCCACGCCAACAAATCCATCATTATATTTTATTTTTTAAACTTAATCATCAATTTTATCAATCACCAACAAAGCCGAAAAGAAAAATCAAATATAATGAAAATGGTGAAATCGAATAAGCATTAAAATAGGATATGATGGAGGGGTGGGGGAGAGGATTTTGGTGGAGGTATAGTGGGGTGGATGGAAATTGGGTATGAAAAAATGATGAAAACAAATAAAGAAGAAGAAGATGGTTGCTTGTGAAGAAGAAGAAGAGGCATTGGGTGGGGGATGGAGGGTGGGGGTAGGGTGATAGTAAAAAGTTTACTTTATTTAATGTCCAACGCGCTTTTCTTTTTTTTTTCTTTTTTTTTTTTGCCACGTCAGTTTTAGGGGGTAAAAAAAATCATTTTTAAATAGTAAAGATGTGTAATAGATCGACATGATAGTTTAAGTGTGTAAGTGACTTTTCGAGACAAGTTCAAGGGTGAATTTATGCCTCATTTGATGGTAATATGCATCGATTAAGAGCATGTTTGGATTGATTTAAAAAAAAATAGCTTTTAAGTCAAAAATAAAAAATCAAACTGAAATGACTTTTAAGTCAAAAAATAAAAGGAGGGGATACCTACTTTTGGTTTCTAACTTATTTTAAGTCATTTTTGACTTATTTTAAGTCATTTTTGACTTATTTTAAGTCATTTTTTATATTTGTCATACACTTTCAGAAGTCCAAACGGGCTCTAAATATATCATGACAAATTCTTAATGAGATCCTACATAAGTGTTTATATAATCTTCTTTTATTAAAAAAATGATTCATCAATATAAGGAGTCACGATCATATTAATACATCTAAAATCGCCAAATGCTCGAAAGTTTCTCGTACAATCAAAGTGGATAATGTGTTTCAAATTTTGCCACTTTGGCTTCCTCTTGTGCCATTCTCCTGCCAAAATAACATTGCATATGGAAAGGATGAGAAAACTGAACTTATGGTAATGAACTCTCACTTTGATTTGTTGATTCATAAAGCTAAATTAAGGCATAAAAAGACACTCAATTGATCAAATGTGTGAATCATTCAGCGGTGGAGTGTTCACGGAACAAAAGGTATCACAAAGTCTCGCTCATAGAGGAAGAGTACTAGCGTTAAAACTTACGTAGTTGATGGGATAGATAACCTTCTATTACTTTACTTTCAACTTTAAAGACCCAAAATAAGTGAAATATATCGTTGGTTCTCAAATATGAAGAATGTATATGCATCAAGACGCCAGCAAACTTGTCTTTGAGAATTTCACCAGAGACTGTAATTTCATTGTTTGAACAGGTTTTATATTGTTCAATGGCAAGTATAGTATTCATCAAATACCAAGCATTGTACTAACATATAATAATCCCAAATATAGATGCAAGTCTGATTCTTTCAAGTAACATCTCATTAGTCCACACAAGGTCCAGCCTTCAACAAAATGCATTCAGAAAGATACCACCAAAAGTTTCAAGGTGATTGGCTCTCTCTACCGGAGCGTTGATTACGAAACTCACCTTCATCCTCATCATCTTCATCTGCATGGTTCCTCCGGTACTTGGGACTCGGGCTTCGACTTCCACCATTAGCTTCAGCAGGGCTGTCATCATCATACTTTCGAGGAGCTGGGCTATCCCTTCTAGGACTTGAAGGACTCACGCTTCTCTCTCTGGGGCTTTGGCTATAGGCACCTTCTTCTCTCATTGGCGAAGGAGGGCTCTTTGCTTCCATCGGGCTTCCCTCTTCAGGTGTTGGGCTGCGCTTCCTAGTCTTGGGTGGAGGGCTTGGACTAGCCTTCCTTGGCTCCGGGCTCCTACTGTAGCTTCTTGATCGCTTGACCTGGTCCACTTGTTCTCTCTTTGGTGGCGGGGATCTTGATTGACTGAAAGAACATAGAAGAGAGCTCAGAAATATATCTACTCAAGCATTTGAACACCATATTTAGTTCCTAAAGTTGAAGCCTGAAAAAATATTTGGAAGTTGAAGCTGTGTCTTGGATAGAAGCTTTACAAATTTCACCTGATATACTTTTTTTTTGACAAAGGTAACAGAAATTTCACCTGATATACTCCCAAACTAATTTTTCAATATTTTCATCTACTGATGATGAGTATTTGCAAATATTGATAGCCACATTCTAACTTACAAATAATAACTTCAGTATCTGCAAGTGAATTCATGGGGACAACCCGAGCAAATAGCACAGCAAAATGAATTCCATCCAAACGTGTGTCAAAACTCACCTATAGCTGCGACTTCTGCTATAACTTCGACGAGGAGAACGTGAACGTGAGCGTGACTTTGACCTAACAGGCGACCGTGAGTAGCTGCGTCTACTGCAATGAACACCACAAAGTCAAGAAACTCAAAAGGAAAAGATTTGGGGCATAAAATAAAGAAGGCACTTGCTTCACAGAGTTAAAGTACCTGACTTTTTTAGGACTATTTGGGCATTTCCTTTCTATGTGACCTCTTTCTCCACATCGATAACACTTGTTCTTCCAATCCCCAGCTTTGCAATCTCGAGCCCAGTGACCTTCAAGTCCACAGTTGAAGCAGCGGCCTGACCCAGGAGCGGGTCCTTTGCCAAGATACTCGCGCGAACCGCCTGGTCCACGTGGCACCTAGAGAAACAACCATTATCCAATATCAGAATCAGCCGAGATGCATAATAGGAAACCAAGTTCAACAATTAATTCATTTACATAATTATTTTGTGAATAGGATCATGCAAGTACAATTGGCCCACTTCCGTTAAACCAGGACAGTGCAATTTGATGATGTGTTCAAACAAGAAATGCCTTCCTCTTTTTATTCAGCATCTATATATAAATAATTCAACTTAAAAGGCGGAGAAAATAAAGTGCAGTTAAAAGAGAAAGAAAGAAATGAGGTTATCTAGCAGCTTTACTGGAGCCCTATTCACTAGTCAGGACAGAAAATTGACGAGTGGAAAATTCAAGGAAATACATGTATAGAATACTTACTCCCTTGGCAAATTCAACAATTATGCGGCGTCCATCAATGTCACGGCCGTCTAAATAGTATCTTGCATCATCAGCATCTCGAGGATCACTAAATTCCTGTTCAAACACATTGTGTAGCAAACAAAAGTTTTTTTGGCGGGGATGGTTGGGGGATCAAAATGGGAACTAATGAAAATATTAACACCATAATAAAGGGAAAACAGAGAGATGATACATACTACGAAGGCATAGTCGTGCTTCATGTCCACATCCCGTACTCTGCGGAAATGGTTGCCAGAAACAGTAAGGCCATCATTACTTACTTAAGCACAGCAAGTTCATGAACACTTGCTCCTCAAGACGAACTATACACCAGTTTGAGATTGTTGGGAATTCCATAAAAATACGCAAAGACATTATAGAAAGGACCACCAAAGTCTCCTAAAACCGGGCAAGACTCCACCAAGGCCATTATAGAAAGAATCACCGAAGTCCCCTAAAACCCGGCAAGACTTCCCATCAATTCCACCAAGGCCACCCTCTCAAGATTGACCTTCAGGCCAGGCAAATGCCTATAAACCGTCAACAAGATCATTCAAGTTAAACTCACAAGCATCTGGAACACATTTTCCTTTACATATAATAATTGATAATATACCCGAGCAATACATAGGCTTGGAAGGAAATTCCAACACACAGATGGGAGACTTAAAAATGTAAACCTCCACTGACTTTCTGCTGGTGTGCTAAACCAACTGTGCATTTCTAAGGAGTTCCCCACAGGAAACCATCGAGTTATTGTACAATATCAGAACACAAATAAGAACTTGAGCTTTATGACAAACAATTATAAGGGCACACAGAGCAGGTGACTATGATCTTAATATGTCATATAAATTGGTTGAACAGAACAGTGGGGCATAAAACTCCCTTCCAGATGAAGGAAAAGAAATATATGAGAAATTGGACAAAAAGAGTAGCACAGAAATATTTCGCCAGTACCCCCGTCCAATTTTACAAGCATAGGTGAACCATTGATTTGAGATCTAACGCTACAACCCTAAGGAGCCAAGTATCTCATTGACAAATAGAAATATCCCTCCATTATTGTTAAATGAAGCACCTTCGCGGAAGAAGCAACTTGGGTAGGAATTAGGATTGCATTGAACTGTAAGGTAGATGGAACAAAGTCCCATAAGACCAACATATAAAAGGAAAACATCACCCAACGTTTTCTAGGACATCAACAAACAACATTAAATGGTTATAACAATAATAATTTTCCCACAGGACTTTCGCAATTTCAGTTGCTCAATGGCAACTGGCAGTATCAAAAGCAATAAGAAAGCAAATGACACTGTGATGGCCTTAGGCCTATACAAAGAAATGCATGATGTGCCAAGAATCTAGAAAAAAAATTACCTCCCATATTTACTGAACGCACGCTCCAGATCACGTGAACGGGTCCGTGAAGACAAGTGTCCCACATAGAGACGAGTGCTATTTCCCATCCGATCATCATAACGAGGCATCTTTACAGCACAATTCTCAAACTGAAAATATGCACAGAACGAAGATAATATAATATTATAACTCAATCCGTTCACAAACATTATAAATCACCCAGCGCAAGATGTGTCAGACCCATTCAAACATGCCAAAAAGTAATTTAGAGCAGAACTAATCCTGGGGTAATACAACAAACAAGAAATGAAAACTAGCACATTCAGCTATTGGCATAACCCATCGGTGGCCCACTAAAGTTGGCACGATGTTTCATTTAGACACCTTAACTGAGAGATGTTCATTATAGACGCCTAATATAGAAACTCGCTATGTCATTTTAACACTTTTTGCTTACATGGCATAATGAGTGTGTCCACTCATTGATAGGCACATGAAAGAGTTATTTTAGTTAATTTTTAATTTTATTTTTTTCATCTTCTTCCCCATTTTCAGCCACCATTTTGACCAAATTAAATTTCATCCGTTGTTAATTAAGGTTTTTCAACAAAAATGATGGAAAATATTTTTAAAATTAAAGAATAAACTCATTGGTAAAATTCTTTCATGGAAAATTTAATATTTACAACAAAGTGAATATTTAAGAAAGATTAATAAAAGCTTATTTCGATAATTTGCGGAGAGTGAATTCAACGAAGTGCAGCATGCAGGTGTGGGTGGGGGTAATTTCTACAAAAAGGGATAGGAATTTGGAGAAAGCAAAGCGGGGGAGCCAGGGGTTTATTTTGCAGACCCCAAAACAGAAATTCAAATCAGAAAGAGGATTTGTTTGTTTGGGGGTTTTGGAGAAGGTGATTGGGGGTTGGGAGGAAGTGTATTTGGAGAAGGCGATCGGGGGTTGTGGGCCGGGGGTGGTTTGGAGAAGACTATCGGAGGGGGGGGGATGGTTTGGAGAAGACAATC
>JAJOOF010017336.1:0-25368 GCA_029582545.1 Solanum lignicaule | reverse complement strand
CACCTGAAATTTTGTCTTAAAAAAGTGGCGATGGAACTTGTTTCGAGCAGAGCAGCAACAAATCGATGAAGAAGAAGAAACCTGCTGCGATGGAATTTGTTTCGCGTAGAGCAACAACAAATCGATGAAGAAGTAGAAACCTTTGTTGATTTAATGGAAGAGTGACGTTAAGATTAGGCCAGACAACAACAACACAACGAAGAAGACACCACTATCGATCTATGGGTAGAGGATTGTTGAGATTAGGGCAGAGAATCATTGAGATTAAGGTAGAGAACATTGAGTTTCAATGGTGAGCTGAAGAGTTTCAGTGGAGAGCTTTTTTTTAGTGGTGAGCTGAAGAGATTATAAGAGATTAAGTATTTTTCCTTTAACTTTCAGTACTATTTTTTCCGTGCCCAACATTTTTTGTTAAAACAAAAATTTTCATCTGGCGGAAAAATCTCCCGCTCAAGCCTCAATGCCTCTAATTACATTTTGGGACTAGTTAGTATGTTTTATAGGGACCGGATTTAATACCTTCCCTATAAAATATGTCAATCAGGACCGATATATAATCTCGTCCCAATAGATATACTTTTAGAGACAAGAATATAGGCTCGTCCTTAAATGTTGGTCTTAATTAAGGTTTTTTCTTGTAGTGAATTTATCAAAATTCGAGAACACTTTTTGTTTTTTTTTTTTTTGTTTTGCACCCTATTGCAGTGGTTTTACATTGATCACAGAAATGGTGGGATCTTGGGAAATTGGGAATTTAATGAAGTGTGATTATAGATAAAAGAGTTTTTTTATTTTAGCATGTGGATCGAGTTTGGTTTTATGTCAATGGATTTGGGTTTTTGTTTTTATTTTAATTAAATGACCTGATTTTATATTGGTGACGTGGACCTCTAATAAGAGGCCATGTCACATTAATGATTTGAAAACCTGGATATGAATTCCGTTAATGAAAAAGTGGCATGAATGGACCTTTTCTATAATGGTAATGGCATAAATGAGCCAAACTTTTAACGGATGGCATAGATGAGCCTTTTCCAATACTTCGATGGCATATTTGAGCCTTTTCCCTTGAAAAATTTAACTTTTTAAATCAACCCATATGACATACTCAGTAAAAATAATAATTACATAACGCAAAGTGAACATTTTTAAACAACTCATATTTGTTTTTTGTTATTACGGTTAACGCTAATTATTTATTCTAAATTATTTTTCAAATCATTCATTCTTGAAGTTCTTATAAAATGCACAAGGTGAACATTAAAAACAAGTAAACGTGAACAAAATAAAAAAGAAAAATAAGTGACGTTAGAGAACAATTTTTACGTACTCATAAAAAATCAAGATTATTATATCAACTAACTCTTTTTAAGAATTTTTTTCTAGCAACTATTCCCTCTGTCCATTTATATTGATTCATTACGTTATAAATAATTATTCATTTGTTACTTGTTTACTTTAGAAAATCAAGTGATAATTTATTACTTAGTTCCTAATTCACTCTTATTATTAATTATAGTCATTTGCCAATGCATTTTTTAAAATATAAATTTATTATTTTAAAAGATTGATATAGTAAAATTATCATTATTATTTCTTAAGAGATATGTCAAATTAATATTGAACAAGTAAAGAAGTAAAGATGGACGGAAGGAGTAGAAACTAAATTTTCCAGTTTAAAAAAAGATTTAAAAAATTATTAAAATTATTAAAATAAAGAATAATATGACATGAAATCTCATTAAAAGTGTGTACTTTGCATATTCTTTAAGAAATTAATAAAGGAATGATTTGAGAAATGATTTAGAAAAATAATTAATGTCAAATGTAATAATAGAAAAAAATGTCCATCTCTTAATATGCTAAAGTAAAAAACTAAAACTGATAAATAATTAAGAATTATTTATTTTTTATTGAATATAACATATGAGTTATTTTAAAAAGTTTGATTTTCTTAAGAAAAATGAAAATGTGACATGCCATCCCAATAGGAGAGAGATCAATAATATTTTTTTGTGTCAAGTGTATTTTGAGGAAAATATGTAAAGTTGGGTGATATTGTGGTCCTAAAACAAACATAAGTGATATTACTAGATAATTTCTCAAACATGGTGACTATCTAGGGAAATTACTCATTATTTTATTTGTTCTTTTAAAATATTTTAACACCTAATAAAATTATTTTTTTCTTATTATGGATATATATAACATATCAAATTGAAAAAAAAGGTTTTTTAACAAGATTTCTCATTAGCCAATTCAAGCTACCTATCAACCAAATTTTAACGGATTGAAATGAGTATTGGGTTAAACTAATGAATGAGTGAATTATTAATAACCGATCTAAACTTAAATGGATTGAACGGATTGAGTTTGATTTTGCCGGAGAAGAAAGCTGTAGATCTGAGTCGAGAAAAATAGAAAGGACCAGATTTTATTGTGCGAGTTATAGGTGATATATATTTTAATGAAATATTACATAAATTATAGAAATGTATTACATGGCTGGAAGATTAATAAAAAGACTTTTGCATAGGAGAAAAAAAGGAAGAATATTTATTAATCAAAATTGAAGGGTGAATTTGATTTTTTGGAACAGAATTTGAGGAATACAAGTGATTTTCATCCATTAAATAATCATTTTAAATGAATTGTCAGTCAAATACCAATAAATATAAATGGATAGAGTAAATGAAGTATAGGATATTTTTCGCTCTTGAAGTTTGTACCTTGTGCCTCGTGAGTTGTACGTGTTTGGTGAAAAGTTGGAAGGATTTGGTAGTGATTTTTTTTTAAAAAAAAGGGTTTGGTAGATGTAGCTTCCCTAGTTCGCTTTTGACAAGTATTGGCAAAGATGATTCAATGCACACTCTTCGACAAAAAATTATATGATATATTACGGAGATTAAATATTACTAGCAGTTATTATGATGTGTATTTGTTTTGCACATTATTAACGAAAAAATCTTTTGCATATCATTTATCAAATCTCTAGCTCTGTCACTATTCACACGTATGAAAATTGGAAATGTTACACCAATTCCACAAAATATATTTAAGAAACAAAGTAAACATAGAAGAGGAAGTGCACAAGAGAATTTATAAATTTAACTTGTATCATTTTACTATTAAACAAGTTACTAAGTTAAATAACATAACTTTATTCTTAATTTATTTTTATTATTAACTATAGTTATTTTCAAAATATTGAATTCAAGTTGTAACATTTGATGAGTGGGAATTTAGCGGTATAGTCCAATTTTATGAACCTTCGTGTATAACGTGAACAAAATCAGATGAAAACAAATTAAAATATGAAAAGAAACAACTCATGCAATTTGTAGAATCATTTATCTCACAAATCTGACGTTTTCAAGGAAGTTTCTCTTACCTTTTCCACATGTTTAATGAGACACACTAGGAAGCTTCTTTTCTCCTTGCTATATGTATTATTATTCTTATATCAACTATTTTCATAAAAGGGAAATTAATATAAGTATATAACATAAAAAAATTCCTAGTGTATTACTGTATTGGTTGACTTGTTCCTCTAGGATTTTCAAAGAGATGGTGATTATAAAACTAAAGAGGTGTCCAAGTCAAAATTAATTGACAATGTTTCAAAAGAGATCATGATTGTTCGTAAAAATATTTACTTTGATGTAATTTCTAAATATTATTTATATCATAATTTTTATATTTTAACTTATTTTAAAAAAAAAGTTGAGACTTAGAATTTTGAAAAGTTCAATAAAAGTTATAGTCCATTGATTTAGTGACTCTAATAAATCTCAATTCAAAATCAAATCATACTAATGATAACAAAAGAAATTAATTCAACACTAAGAATGTCAATAATGTTGAATATTTGTTCTTTAATTTTACATTGGTTTAGACATTTAAAATATGTAACCTAATTTTATTTTTTCTTTAATGTTTAATCATATAATTACTCCATACTTATTAGACCTATTTTAGCATGATTTACTACTTTTAAATTATGATCATTTTAATTATGACTTATCATTTGCAATATTATTTTATACAATTTCATTATTATTTTTGTTGAGTATTTTTAGTGTCATCACTTATCTCATATTTTGTATTATTTTCTTAAGAAACACCTTAGATAATTGTATTTTGGTTGGACTAAAGAACTATTTAGAGCACAAATTAATTATATATTTGTGTGAATACTTTATCGAAAAAAATCCAAGGTTTATTAGGTTGGTTGGATTTAAAAATTCGACACAAATTGTTTGGTTTGATATTTTAAAAATCCGAACTAACCCAAAAAAATCCGAGGTTGAAAAACTCAAAAAAAAATTGAGTTTTATTAGTTTGATTTAGTTTATAAATTTATAAATTTGATACAAATATTTTTGTTTGATATTTAAAAAACCGAACCAACCTAATCATTTACCCCTTATTTTTAATGTTGGCTTTAATCTATGCATATACTTGGCCAATCACATTTGTGAGACACATCACACACTATATCATATATATCAAAATTCTTTAAAAATTTTGTGCTCAATTAAATACTGTTGTTAGAGAATAATTATTATAGAAACTTAATAGATATATAATTGAGTATTGTCGCGCTTTAGATAAAAGAGATAGGGGCTAGTCCCATCTCCTCGTAGCCTTATTAGCACTAGTATTTAGTCATTACGTAGTTTTTTTATGCTCCAAGGTGTTTGATCTTATACTATTTGTTGCATCATTTACTTCTTTTTCTTCTGTTTCTTCTTTCTTTCTATCTTGATAATATTTGTTGTCATATTTATTTTTGCAATTTCTCTACTTCGATTACCTTTTTGTTTGAGCCGAAAGTCTATTAGAAACAATCTCTTCATCAGTAAAAATAAAAGTTAATACGGCATATATAAAGTATTTTTAAATTATCTTATATATATATATTTTTATTATTATTATTTTTATTTATTTATTTATTTTGAATATTCTAAATATAAGATTAGAGGTTAACTCGATGATTTAGAAAAATCAAAATTTATTTTATGAAATTTCAAATTCAATCCCTAAAAATAATTAAAAAATTCAAACTCTAAAAATAATTGAATTTTGACCAGAAAATTAAACAAGAAGATTGTAAACGAATTAGAAGGGATGAGTGTTAGTAATTATTTGTTGGGCCAGCCTAAATGCAGATTATGGCATTGTGGTTCATAGCTGACTTCATTGACAATTATGATCGTCACCAATGACTTTAACTCAGCCATTGAACCCACCTACTTAACTTTAGCCCTTGTGACATCTTCGCTTACGCAAGCATTAATGCATCGTATTATATTGTATTATATTGTTTTAATATAAATAATATTTGAATTAATGTTTGATATCATTAAATGATGTCACACATCAATAAATTATATGATCAGTCTACGAAAAAAGTAGGGTAGAAGATAAAGCTACGCGAAGAGAAATGTGGCACTAGTCAAAGTTGGCTGGTTTGACACGTAAGCACAATCAACAAAACCGTCTTCTCATTTTTTAAGTCAATTAACCAGTCGGTTTCCTACCGCCTCCATCATAATAATTTATCTTTTTTTTCTATAAATACTTTCAATTGATTCCATTTCCATTAATTAAATTCATTTAAATCCTCTCAAAAAAAACTTTATACTATTAATTAATTATTCTCCAATTCTAACAAATGGGTCACAAAAATGAAGAAACCAAAGTTGAAGGAGCAGAGAAGAAGAAGAATGAAGCCTCCATTGTTTTAAAGCTGGATTTGCATTGTGAAGGCTGTGCACAAAAAGTCAGACGTTTTATCCGCCATACTCATGGTAATTAAACTAATCTCAATTTGAATTTTATTTATTAGTATAACATACAATTTAGCTTTGGGCTTATTGGATTTTCTGTTTGATTCGAATGAAGGTGTGGAAAAAGTGAAATCGGATTGTGAAACTGGAAAATTGACGATTAAAGGTGACGTAGACCCTTCATGGCTCCGGGAAAGAGTGGAGATCAAAACCAAAAAGAAGGTCGACCTTGTATCATCGCCGCCCAAAAAGGATGCCGGAGATAAAAAGAGCGGCGCTGATGGCGCTGCCGGAGATAAAAAATCCGCTGAAAAAACAGAGGACAAAAAGGCGGACGAGAAGAAACCTAAAGAGGTAAAAATTCAAATTTTCATTCCATTTCAATTTTTTTTTTCTGTAGTTGGTAATTTAATTAATTATATAATTAATGTTCTGATGCTAGTTAATTATGGATTAGATTAATTGAATTAGCACTAATTTTATTTTTTGTGTGGTTATTTAGGCTCAAGTAATCAGTGTGGTGGCATTGAAGATTCAGGTGCATTGTGATGGATGTGCACATAAAATAAAACGAGTTATTAAAAAGATTAAAGGTAAGATACACTGAATCCCCTTAATTAGTTTGTTAATTAATTACCTAGTTTAGAATAATATATAAAATTAGGTGTAACGCCATTAATTATGTAATCTTAATAATTGGATTCATGATTTTAGTCTTTACCCCTAGTTTGATTCAATCCCAACTACATTAAAACATGAGATTAGTTGATTTCTTAATGTATAGTGTAGACATCATAAAAAGTTATTGAATTTTCGTGAATTCGTATGATATGTGTTAGATCGGTATCCTTATTGTCTGCTCATTTTTTTTGAACAGGGGTAAAAGAAGTGAATATAGAATCAGAAAAAGATTTAGCCACGGTGAAGGGGACAATGGATATAAAGAAGCTAACTCCTTACTTGATTGATAAATTGAAGCAAAATGTTGAAATCCTTCCATCTAAGAAAGACAATGGAGGAGATGAAAAGAAAGCCAAGGAAGGTGACAATGACAAGAAGGAGAAAGAGAGCGGTGGTGGCAAAGGCGGAGACAAGAAAGAAAAAGGCGATATAGAGAAAAAAGACGGTGAATCGAAGGTGGCTAGTAGTGGAGGTGAGGTCGTTAACAAAATGGAATACTATGGTTATAATGCAAATACATTTTACGCGATGCCTATGCAACATCATGTTTATATGAATGGCGCGACAATGTATGATCATGGTTATGGTCATACAGGCTGCGTAATCGAGTATGGCCACCAGCCACAATATGTGCCACCACCTCCTCCACCAACGTACTTGAATGCACCTCAAATGTTCAGTGATGAAAATCCTAATGGTTGTTTCATTATGTAAATTAAAATGATCGATTTTCATCAATCTTTTTGAAAGACACAAACTCTAATTAGGAGTCTTGTCTATGAAGTAGAGCGACCTCGATGGTGACCTCATTTTTATTTGATTGGTTCAGCTAAATATAATTGTACAAAAATCTAAGATGTAAAAGCTGAAAAATAGGTACCTATTAAAGCTAGCTTATACATGAGGATAGACTAGAGTGTCGTCTTAGGAAATTTTATATGCTAATTAGTGGGAAAAGGGCTAAACCACCATCTAGTGGTGGATTAATCAGTATTTATTTATTTGCTTATTTTGACTTGTATGTCATTTATTAATTGGTAGCTTAAAATATATTCAATTTTTGGCAAAATTTATATAATCTCATTTAGTTGGTCTCTATAAAAAATTATGCTAAATTAGAAAGAGTGAATATGTCACTTTATGTCTTTTCTCAAAAGGCAAATAACATGAGCATTTCTTTGTGAGACTATCATTGATGGACATCATTTAAATACAATTTCTTACCTTTTAATTTTAAATTTTAACACTAAAATTTATTATGTGCATAACATTAATGATGATTATTATAAATATTTTTATTTTATACATAATATATTTCATATAAAATATTATGACATAATATTTGAATATAACTGTAATTGTTAGAACATCTTTCGCAATTCCTCAAGAGATGGTTCGCTAATAGATCGAGGAATAAGTCTTTCTTATTCACATCCAAATCATGAATACACATTCAATTCACTAAAATTAAATTATTATTATTATTATTGATTTTTTTTGTCTTACGACACGATATACAAATTTAGATTCTTGTAATTATGATATATTCAAGTGAAGAAAAAGTAAGCTTATTTATTTGGGGCCTTAAAATCAGTAATTCTATCGATCAATTCGATTCTTTCAAATTATTTCTCATTATTGAGAAAAGATAACAAAGATAAAATACTAGCTTATTTTATAGCAAGTGTAAGTATGTTATAAATGTGTAATTTTACAAGGAATGTATTGCTCTAATAAATATCATTATTGTTCTAAGTATAATATTGCTATAAAGAAGTAAAATAAATATAATATGAAAAATCGATTCTAAAGAAAATCAGATCATTATAATAAAATATCGTTATAATGAATGAAAATTATAAACATGTTTAATTGTATTGCTACTTTTAAAAATATATGAAAGTGAAAATAGGCAGAGGGAGTAACATTTGATTAGTATTATAATTTTTTCCAAATACTCTCATCTCATGAACCTTCATGTGATGAAATCACGAAAACAAAATCAAACACAATCGAATTTCATTAAAATTGAAAAGGAAACAACGGATGCGAATTGCAATTTGTAAAATCATAGTATATCTCACAGCTAATATTGATGGTGAAAGACACGTTATTGGTTTTCCTAAATTGTGGGGAATGACATGTCGGATCCGTACAAATATGACGTTTTCAAGGAATTTTCTCTGATCTTATCTTTTCTAAAAGAAAATCCGACATGTTTAATGAGACACACTAGGAAGCTACTTTTCTCCTTGCTATATGGATTATTAGTGGGGTCTCAAGCATAGGCTAAAACTTGGTTTCTATGCAATGACTTGTAAATTATATAGTCAATCCGCAATAAGTAAATTTTTAGTGTGATGAGGTTGACTCAGAAGGTAAATTTTTTATTTTTAATGGTAAGGGATTTCAAACGTGAAACCTCCAATATGAAAGTTTAAAGCTCAAATCATTAGGGCACCTCGAAGGATATAATTAATTTTATATTTTTTAGAAGAATGGTTTGAAAATAATTAATTATTGTTTCAAAAAAAATTATCATAATTTAACAATTCACTTAATATGAACTAAAGACAACATTCTCTTATGGCCATGATTATCAAAGAGATGATATAACAATTGTAACAATAAAAAATTTAAGTAGATTAAGGGCACGTTTGACCATGCGATATGAAATCATAATATAAAATCATGAGATGAAGTTGAAGTTTTGTTTGGACATGCTATTTGGACTTTTTATATTGTATATTTTCTCATAAACATAAATGTCCCATAAGTTGTAAAACTATCAAAATTGACTCAATTCTTTATACAATCTTATCAAATAAGTAAAAAAAAATCGCATAATACACTATCATAAAATTATTCTAAAAAATACAATATTTATTGATCAAACCTTAATTCAATAAAAAAAAACTTAATTGAACACAAGTTGTAGTGTTCTAGTTGTTAATTAGTAGTTAAGAAAATTGTTCTTCAATTAATGATACAATGGTTAGTCTTGTCCACTCAATATAATGATGTATTACACATTGATTTGAATGAAGTAGTAATAAATTTGAAAAATAATAATAATGAATTTGGTGGATATAAATGGTAAATTAAGAATTGATTTGAAGTAAAACTAAATTTTATATTGACGAGAATAATCGTTATATGAGATATAAATGATTTAAAAGGTAATGATATGAATTATAAATTTTATTTAGATATGAAACAAATGGCTTATAGATATACATAAATAAAATGTGGTTTTTTTTACAAGATATAAACTTGTGGTCAATTTTTATACTTGAAATTCCGAAATCATGATTTTGGAGAATTTGAGATTTCATCTCATGATATGAAATTATGAGATGAAATCAACGTGAAATCACATGTTCAAACACTAATTTCATCTCATAATTTTATATCACGATATAAAATTACATGTTCAAACACCTACATAAAAAATAAATAAATTAAAACGGAAAAGTGTTAAGTAATTATTTTTTGGGCAGCTAAAATGCATATTATGGCATTGTCGTTCTTAGCTGACTTCAGTGCCAATAAATTTAACTCAGCCATTGAACCCACCTACTTAACTTTAGCACCTGACGTATTTGCTGAGGCTAACATTAACAAGTTAAAGTCAAAATTTTATCTATGATTAACCACGGTAAATACTAATACATGCCTAGATATAGTTTATATACTATTGACATGTTTAAAATATTTTTTTATTTAACTATCTAAACTTAGACACATTTCGATATACAATATGGCATAGTAAGTGATCTCAAACTCTTTTATTTAACTAACTAAAATTAGATACACTCGATATGCACCATGACATAACAAGTGGTCACAAACTCTTATAGACATTAAACCTGGCATAGCAAGTTAATTAACTAATATAGCTATAGTTTGAATTAGTTACGGCTCAAAGCTTAATTTTAGTTGTAATTACGTCGCCTCTCTCCTCTCTTCCTCTCTCTCGCTTCTCTCCTCTTTTATACACATGTACAAATACAAATTATATATATACATATACTATTATATGACAGATATACAAATTAATACAATTAATCTCTCTCCACTCCCTGCCCTTTCACGCTTGCTGTTTGCAACAAATTTTAAAGTGACAAAAAATAAATTACAATCACAAATGAAATATGAAGAAACATAAATTTATTCATCAAGATTGTGTGTACAAATCTGTTAATCCCTTGATTCCTCTCTCATAAGATTTATCCATGATTCGAGGACCGCTAGTGACATATTTCTCGAACTTGAATGATTTTGACTTGATCTTCATAATTTTTATATTGTTATATATAGTAATTTTTAATATATATATATTCAATCCCTTGAATATAAATTGCTCGGTGGTTAGGAATCTAAAATTTATCTTGAGATTTCAAATTCAAATCTCAAAATAATAACAATAAAAAATTTAAGTAGACTAAATAAAATGATAGTAAATAAATTAGAAGGGATAAGTGTTAGTAATTATTTGTTGGGTCAGTCTAAATGCAGATTATGGTATTGTGGTTCATAGCTGACTTCATTGACAATTATGATCGTCACCAATGACTTTAACTCAGCCATTGAACCCATCTACTTTAACTTTTAGCACCTGACGTATTTGCTGAGACTAACATTAACACGTTAAAGTCAAATTTTTATCTATGGTTAACCAGCTGCGTTGCACATAGACAGATCCACGGTAAATACTTATACATACCTATTATTTCTATTATAATTAATTTATCATCATAGTTAGAGAAAACACTTCTTTATTTGATTAACTAAACTTAAATACATTTGATATGCAATATGACATACCAAATGATCTCAAACTCTTGTAGATAATAGACATAGCATAGCAAGTCGTCTCAAACTCAACTCTTATAGACAGTAGATATGACATTAGCAAGTGGTTTCAACTCAACTCTTATATTATAGAAGCACAAAACTCTTAATAAAAAGAAGCGTTGAAAACACTTTTGATCTTGACAAGAATTCAAGGGTGTATTATATTCCTACCAAACAACAACCTTAACACTGTATACTAGTTGGTATTATATGTTCAAAACTGTAATTGAAAAGGTAAAATAAAAAGGAAGTCAAAGTTGGGTGGTAAGCACAAGTAACAAAACCGCCTTCTCATTTTCCTAGTCGGTTTCCTACCGCCTTCATCCTCTCTTTATAAATAAATACTTTCAATATCCATTCATTTCATTTCAATTAAATCCTCACAAAAACTTTATACTGATAATTATTCTCCAATTCTAACAAATGGGTCAAGAAACCAAAGTTGAAGGAGCAGAGAAAAAGAGTGATGCCTCAATTGTTTTAAAGCTGGATTTGCATTGTGAAGGTTGTGCACAAAAAGTCAGACGATTCATTCGCCATACTCATGGTAACTAAACTAATTTCAATTTATTACTATACTAACTCGCTATCTCGTAATTTCCCCAATTTTTATTTTTTTCGATTCAGAACTCACAATGTTTATATTTAGCTTTGGGCTTAATGAATTTGTGTTTGATTCTAATGAAGGTGTGGAAAAAGTGAAATCGGATTGTGAAACTGGAAAATTGACGATTAAAGGTGACGTAGACCCTTCATGGCTCCGGGAAAGAGTGGAGATCAAAACCAAAAAGAAGGTCGACCTTATATCATCGCCGCCCAAAAAAGACGCCGGATATAAAAAGAGCGGCGGTGATGGTGCTGCCGGAGATAAAAAGTCCGCTGAAAAAACAGAGAAAAAAACAGAGGACAAAAAGGCGGACGAGAAGAAACCTAAAGAGGTAAAAATTCAAATTTTCAGTTTCATTTCTAAATTTTTTTTCTATAGTTGGTAATTTAATTACATAATTAATGTTCTGATGTTAGTTAATTATGGATTAGATTAATTGAATTAGCACTAATTTTTTATTTTTTTTGTGGTTATTTAGGCTCAAGTAATCAGTGTGGTGGCATTGAAGCTTCGGGTGCACTGTGATGGATGTGCACATAAAATAAAACGAGTTATTAAAAAGATTAAAGGTAAGATGCACTGAATCCCCTTAATTAGTTTGTTAATTAATTACCTAGTTTAGAATAATATATATAATTAGTTTATTTCTTAATGTATAGTGTAGACATCATATTGAATTTTCGTGAATCGGTATGATATGTGTTATAGATCAGTATCCTTATTGTTTGCTCATTTTTTTGAACAGGGGTAAAAGAAGTGAATATAGAATCAGAAAAAGATTTGGCCACTGTAAAGGGGACAATGGATATAAAGAAGCTAACTCCTTACTTGATTGATAAATTGAAGCAAAATGTTGAAATCCTTCCATCTAAGAAGGACAATGGAAGTGGTGAAAAGAAAGCCAAGGAAGGTGACAATGACAAGAAGGAGAAAGAGAGTGGTGGTGGCAAAGGCGGAGACAAGAAAGAAAAAGGCGATATAGAGAAAAAAGACGGTGAATCGAAGGTGGCTAGTAGTGGAGGTGAGGTCGTTAACAAAATGGAATACTATGGTTATAATGCAAATACGTTTTACGCGATGCCTATGCAACATCATGGTTATATGAATGGCGCCACAATGTATGATCATGGTTATGGTCATACGGGCTACGTAGTCGAGTATGGCCACCAGCCACAATATGTGCCACCACCTCCTCCACCAACGTACTTGAATGCACCTCAAATGTTCAGTGATGAAAATCCTAATGGTTGTTTCATCATGTGAAAAATGATCAACGTAACAATATTCATACATGAATTTCGAATAGTCTTGTCTATGAAGTAGAGCGACCTCGATGACTACCTCATTTTATTTGCTTCGCACGAAGCTTATAGCTTTAAATAATAGGAGTTTTTGGTTCAGCTAAATTGTACAATATCTAATATATTAAAGCTGAAAAATAGATGCATATGGAAGCTTATATATGAGGATAGACTATAGAGTGACGTCTTAGGAAATTTTATTAGCTAATTAGTGAAAAAGGGCTAAACCATTACTACTACCATCTAGTGGTAGATTAATCCGTATTTATTTATTTTTTTATTCGACTTGTATGTCATTTTTAGTTTGTAGTTTAAAATGTATTCAATTTTTGGTAAGATCTATATTATATTCTTCTTTTCCTATTGATACTATCAAATAATTGTACAAGTAATAAAGTGACAAAGTCGAGTGATGAACCTAAAAAAAAGTGTATTAAGCATTAAACAAATTAAACTATTCTAATTAGTATCTAAGTGAGGAATAAAAATAAAACTAAAAATTACGATTATAAACTAACTAAAAATTAATAAGCAAACAAATAATGAACTTTAACAAAGACACTTCACACATATATTTGGAGTGAACCTTAGTAAGAAACATTTATTAATTCTTTGTATAATAACCTAACAGAAAATTTAGGTATATGTCTATTCTATTAATTGTGAATTTGCTCTGCAATATTTAGGATTAAAAACTTGCTCTATGAAACCCGATTGTAATTTAGAATTTCTGCTTTCGAATTCTATTTTAAATTCGTAGATACTGTTTAATAGTTGATCAACAGTCAAAAAATAAAGTTTCAAATTAACGAAATAAACCATTATGATTAACTACTCCTAATAAGTAATTGAAATCAATGTTCAAATAATAACAATCGTGAAAGAACCATAACCCTAAAAAGAGTAGCTTAACTCCATATAAACACAATAGAGAACAAACGAGTAAACGTAATTCTTGACGTTTTAACTCACGGTTGGTGAGAGGTATTTGACGGAAAAAACTTACTCGCACCGGGTGTATACATCAAATTAATGCAATTTCTATTATAATGTGATTTAATGAAGTAAAATACATGTTAATTAATTAAGGTTTAAAATGAACTATAAATTTAAACACATGATATGCATGTATTGGATTGATGTTTACACCCGGTGCGGATAACTTTTACCCGTATTTGACTAGATACAATGGAACTATGTGAACCAAAAGTTAGATTTGTTAGATTGGAACATGAGTGACGTTAGAAAATGTAACATTGCTAGTCAATTCTAATTTTCACATCATTGGTAGTGGTGGTTGAATTAGCACCATCTTGAGTTAGACTAAAATAAATGGAGAAGATAAGGATGACCCTCAAAATGATACCGTTGGATATACTCCATCCGTTCATTTTTAATTTTCATATTGCGCTTTTTGAAAATTAATTTGACTAATTTTTAAAGTTAAATTAGATTACATTAATTTCATATATTATACAAAAAATTAGATATTAAAAAACTATACGAAAAGTATTGTAAATTGAATTTTTTTACATATCAATATGACGAAAAAATACATCGTAAAATATTAGTCAAAATTCTTATTGTGTGACTCTAAAAAAAGAAACTATGATAATTAAAAGTGGATCGAGGGAGTATTGAAGACTTTAGTATCGAAAAATTCTAAATATCATAACACACCTAATTGGCTTAAGGTAAATTCTTGGAAGTTGATATGATTAAGAAATCATGGGGTCCCAAATTATGATTTATCGATTTGTATGGTCAATATCTAAGTGACAATTACATCTCTAGCCATTCATGTAAATCTAAATTAATTGAAGTTAAAACAAATATTACGCTTGACCTTCCAATGCTTCTAACTCAGCTCTGACTATGACTTGGTCAAGCTTTTTGGCTTCTTATTGGAACAAACAATTTGAAATAAATAAAATATTCAAGTATCATGCAAGTTTCAAAATAAATGTTGATTTAGCTTATTCTATGCTTATTAAACAAATGTATATTTGATTAATTTATTTTTATTTATTAGATTTTTTTTTTAATTAAGCATTATTAAGAAAAAGTTTGAACTAGTTTTTTAATATAAGAATATAATTAAAAATAATTATATCATTATTTTTTATTTTGAATTCCTAAAGCGACAATCATTTTAACACAAATTTATATTATTTCTCATAAATGTCAATTCAATATTGCATGATTAAATCACGATATCTGTTGAAATTTTAAAGCGTACATTAATTATATGTTAATTGGAAAAGTATATCAAATAAAATAATAATACATAAAGTTAATGCATGTTCCTATTCTCTATCTCAATATAAGTGATTCACTTTTTTTTTAACTCAATCTAAAAAAGAATTGACCTATTTTTAAATATCTATTTCAATCTAAATATCTATTTTAATCTTAATAAATTAATATATAGTCATACAAACATCTAAAACTTATTTTAGACTAGAAATTCTAAAAGTTTTTTTTTCTTTCTTTTTTAAACTCAGATCGTATCATAAAAAATAAATAAAATAAATATACTTTTCTAATACATCCTATCAAATGACCCCCATGATATAATAACAGTTTTGCGGAATTTGAACAAGTGGATATGAACCGGGTTTGAGATTAATATTGAATTTTGACCCGATCGACAAAGGCACCAAACACAAGGGTCTAAAAGGAAAAGAAAAAATGAGCCACCAATAATGACTCTTGTGGCCCATTCCACGTCATCTTGACATGCTGCTTTGTTGGAGTTTGACTTTCTATACCCGTCGTTATACAAATGGTCAATTTTTAATTTGATACACTAATTGAGGTCGTTTTTTTGTAAAAAGTTTTGAACTCGAGCTTTGAGTATAAAAAGTTACTATTCCTATTTGATAGGAAACACTTTTTTCGATAAAATATTTTTGTTGGTTAGGAATGTTTCTCTCCAAATAGAGCTTTATGTGGTACAAATATAAATATAATTAGATTTTAATAACGAATATCAAACATCATACGAGTAAAAAAGAACTAACATAACTAATTCTAAAACAAGTTATTTTATAACTTTATGCTGATCAAATATGAGATTAACTTAAAATTAATCTTGAGATTAATTATTTCTTTATCGCTTTTAAAGTTTTATGAAAGGAGCCCTTAGATAGGGATAAACAGGCTGCGGATCGCCAACAACCTTTTTCTTTGACTAGTAGATGCCTTAGGTTAGCAGCTCGACTATTTTTCCTTAGTTTATGAATTTTTATTAAAATATTGGACTTTTCACTTGTAGACATTCCATATCCCAAATTTATAGTATAATTAATGTCTCTTTATTTTATTTTTTGAAAAAAATAAATACAAATCATATGAGACTAGATGGTGGTAGGTAAAATAAAGAACAAAAAGGAGTTAAACATATATGATTAGGAGAGAAATCTAATGCTATGTATCGAAATCTAAAAAGTTTTTAAAAAACTTATACTCCCTCTGTCCCAATTTATGTGACTTACTTTCTTTTTTGTCAATCCCAAAAAGAATGAGGCATTTCTATATTAACTAACAATTTTACTATAAAATGTTTATTTTACCCTTAATGAAATGATTTACAACCACACAAATTTCTATCATTCATTTTGGACCAGAAGTTTTTAAAGTCTTTCTTTCTTTCTTAAACTCCGTGCCGAGTTAAACTACCTCACATAAAATGGGACGGAGGGAGTAATATTTATTCTTAAATACGTTGTTTATGTTTTTTTTCTTCTTTTGCAAGAGTCTTGTAAGGTTAAATATTAGGAATTGGGTTTGGACTACTTAGCTTTCTATACTAAATCATAGAAATTGGCTGATGTAACATTTTTTGTTGACCCAAAGAGTGGCCCAAATATTAATCAAGCAATTTTCCTTCCAAACCCACTTCATTTTGTTGGACCTTTCCTCTTCCTCTATTCTAACTTTTGAGAAACAAGGCACTAGTTTAGAAAATATTTTAGGAAAAATATATAATTTGACATACTACACTATCATATTTATTAATTATGTTTTTAAAATATTACGTATTTTAGCATTAATTAAGAGTTTTCTACCATATATTGAGGAAGATACATGTATTTTTGCTACTAAATACACTAAAATAGTGAGGGAAGCGAGTGAAATTTGTTATGTATCTGTATGTATCTAGTGTGATTCACATATATCTGGAATACCAAATACATAAGAGAGTGACAAGTGAGATTTTTTATGTATCCCAATATATCTAGAACAAGTTATACCTAATTTTGACCTCATGTATCTCGAGATACATGTATTTGAACTTATCTAGACCCACCAAAATCTAATAAGATATATAATAATACAAATTCAAGTGTATCAAAGTAATTAACTCTTAAACTAATGAGATTTAAGTAGCAGAAAATTTAATCGAAATGTACTTCCTATCATAATTGTCCAAATATTGTAGAAATCACCCACATCCAATTGTTATAGAAGTCCCCCTTGTTCTAATGTTGGCATTGCTATGGAACTGATGAAGTTAGTCATTTATATAGGTAAAAGTTATAACCCTAAGAATTTCTTATTACAATACGATAGCTCTAGAATCTCATAATAAAATATTTCCTTTCATAAAGAGAACTACAAGATATATTAGGCATTTTATAATTGTGAAACAAAACAATTATTTTAATTATTAAATATGTGGGCTACATTAAAAGAGACATGGAATTCTAACATATCTATCTATGTTTTAGAAATGATTTAGGCCACTGAATTACTTCACACATGGTTTGTTAACGTTGAGCAACAATTTAATCATCAATCAGTTGACAATTGAGATGGACTTCACTTTTTAGAGACTATGCATATAATGACATTAATTCAATTATCGCTAAATATTTTTGCGACAATAGATATTGTTGCTATTTTTTTTTATTATATTAAATATCTCTTTTGTTGTAGTGATATGAACATTTAAACAAAGTTACTGAGTTGGTTGGATCCATACTTTGGTTTCTGAGTGTCCCTTACTTTACCCTCAAAGTAGAATTTTTAGGTACAAATTTAAATTAATCAAATTTCAAAATAAATAGATATTGAATGCGGAGTACAAAACCTCCTAAAATATTTCAAACTTTGAGATTTGACATTTTAACAAAAGGTCCCCTTTAACAATCTTTTATTGGGCCACACATGTCATATTCTTCTGTGTAGGGGAAGACGAAGGGTACCAATAATTAGTATATTGTAGCAAATAGAAATCGTGCACGTTGCCTTATCCTATATTCCATTCGTTTCAATTCATTTATCCGATGTGACGTATCATGAAATTTATAAAAATAAAAAAGTAAACAATTTAATCTTATGATATTAAATTAAAATATGTAAAGAAAATTAATATGTCTTTCTTTTAGTTTTGTAATTTTAGACAGGTCATGTGAAAGAGAGATATTCTTTTTGAAATAATATTACGTATTTTAGCATTAATTAAGAATTTTTTACCATATATTGAGGAAGATGCATGTATTTTTGCTACTAAATACACTAAAATAGTGAGGGAAACGAGTGAAATTTGTTATGTATCTATATGTATCTAGTGTGATTCAAATGTATCTGGAATACCATATACATAAGAGAGTGACGAGTGAGATTTTTATGTATCCCAATGTATTTAGAACAAGTTACACCTAATTTTGACCTCATGTATCTCGAGATACATGTATCTAAACGTATCTAGACCCACCAAAATCTGATAAGATTTGTAATAATACAAATTCAAGTGTATCAAAGTAACTAACTCTTAAACTACTGGGATTTATGTAGCAGAAAATTAAATGAAAATGTACTTCCTATCACAATTGTCCAAATATTGTAGAAATCACCCACGTTCAATTGTTATAGAAATCCCCCTTGTTCTAATGTTGACATTGTTATGGAACTCAGGGGCGGAGCTACTGTAGTGGAAGGGGGTTCGGTCGAACCCACTTACTTTTTCGTAGACCACATATTTGTATTAAAATATGAAGTATAATATATATATATATATATATTTCCTGTGAACTCATAAACATACTGAAGCGTTTGTTCCAGTGGTCATTGTGCACCCAGCTAGATCGTTCACCCCCTCGGAATGTGGGTTCGAAACTCGGTAGGCACACAATTTTTTTGGATTAATTTCTAAACGCGTGTTTAAATAAAAAGTAATTAAAAAATATAATATCGGTAAGGAAATAGTATTTGTGTCGTAGTTAATTTTTTTTAAAAATAAAAAATCGGTAAGGATTAATTAAAAACATAGATGGGTTTATATAAAAAAACAAAAAACAAAAAACTGTTAAATGAAAAAAAAGAAAGGAAAATAGTATTTGTATCGTACTCTGAAATTACAATATCTGACTATTGATTTCTACTCACATTCAAAAAGTTTAACTCAATTTTTTCTCTCCAAAAGTTAGGGTTCTAACTTTTATTGTTGATCTAATTGTTGCTATCCAACATCTGGCCTCCGGTGTGTACTTTTGTCTCTCCCTTTTCATATTTTCCTTATTTGATTCCTTATTCGTTTTTAGTGAATTAAATACTTGTATTTGTTCGTTAATTTGATGATTGTTACTTTAGGTTAAGTTCGTTGTTCTTTTTATAAATTTAGAACCCACTGAGATGAAATCCTGGCTCCACCTCTGATGGAACTGATGAAGTTAGGCGTTTATATAGGTAAAAATTATAACCCTAAGAATTTCTCATTACAATACGATGGCTCTAGAATCTCATAATAAAATATTTCCTTTCATAAAGGGAACTATAAGATATATTAGGCATTATATGATTGAGAAACAAAACAATTATTTTAATAATTAAATATGTGGGCTACATTAAAAAGAGACATGGAATTCTAACATATCTATCTATGTTTTAGAAATGATTTAGGCCACTGAATTACTTCACACATGGTTTGTTAATGTTGAGCAACAATTTAATCATCAATCAATTGACAATTGATATGGACTCCACTTTTTTAGTGACTCTAAATATAATGACATTAACTCAATTATTGCTAAATATTTTTGCGACAATACATATTTTTGCTAAAAAGAAAATTTATTATATTAAATATATCTTTTGTTGTAGTGACATGAACATTTAAACAAAGTTACTGAGTTGGTAAGATCCATACATTGGTTTCTGAGTGTCCCTAACTTTACCCTCAAAGTAGAATTTTTAGGTATAAATTTAAATTAATCAAATTTCAAAATAGATATTGAACGCGGAGCAAAACCTCCTAAAATATTTCAAACTTTGAGATTTGACATTTTTAAAGGTCCCCTTCCCTTTAACAATCTTTTATTGGGCCACACATGTCGGATTCTTCTGTGTAGGGGAAGAGGAAGGGTACCAATAATTAAGCAAATTGTAGCAAATAGAAATCGTGCACGTTGTCCTTATCCTATATTTCATTCGTTTCAATTTATTTATCCGATTGTGACGTATCATGAAATTTATAAAAATAAAAAGTAAACAATTTAATATTATGATATTAAATTAAAATATGCAAAGAAAATTAATATGTCTTTCTTTTAGTTTTGTAATTTTAAACAGGTCATGTGAAAGAGAGATATTCTTTTTGAAATAATTTTTTATATAAATTTTTTTTTAAAAATGATGTGAGTAATAAAAATAAGCAGCTCTATTCCATCTGTCATAGAAGCAAATGATAGAGAAAATGACAAATCTGTAAGTAATTAAGACAATGAACAAATAATAAAACCTTCATTTCTCTTTATTTCTTTTATAAAAAAAATTCTTCTTTGAAGTCTTTCTTCATTTTTAATTTATTTGGTTTTCAAGTAAATTAATTGGTCTAGAAAAGAGAAGATTTGTTGAAACATTGAATATGTGAAAATATATATATTTTTAAAAAAAAAAAATACGAAAACAATTAAGTAAGAAACAGGATTATAAGGTATAGAAATTTGAGTTTCATGGCCTTTAGAAGGCAAAAGCTTAGCAGCCCATGTGCATTACTTTTTATTTTATTTTTAGTTTGGTATTTATATTGAAATCTGGTGGGAAAGTCAGGGACTAAGGATAGGTAAAACGCTCCATAACAAAGGAGACTTCGTATTTATAGAGACTCGATCGAAACCTCTGATTCCTGATTCAGGATGAAGGAGTACTTACAACTTCACCACAATCCTTGTTGGTAGACATGCCACATTACTGCTAACGCTAAATTACATAGGAGGATTATTCGTCTATTAAAAATAGTTCCTTCATTATCCGATTCTACTATTTTAAAACAAAAACCCGGGGTAGCCACTCCATCCAACGTATTATAAGAAGTCGAGATGCAAATTCAATCGATCTCAATAGAATTATTATCACTTAGCTTGAAATCGTCATTCTATAATTCAGAACCTATTAATCTAAAATCCTAATTTCGTCAACCGCCCTCCCATATGAATTACTCTCATAGTGATCCACTAGTCTTTAACAAAAGTCACATTTTGTATGGAGAAGAATTATTTATCATTCATCTCCAACCATATTATGCCTATAAATTAATTATATATGTTGAAAACAAATAAGGAATTGAATGAGAGGGGGATCCAAAAATGGATAGCTACAGAGCTTCCTCTATGTTTTCCTATTTTGGATTTTTTTGTGAATGTGATGTCCCTATAATGTAATAATAATTAGTGGGCTAACCAAATTGGAAGACCCAATAAATTATTGTGAATGTAATGTCCCTATCAAATATCAATTATCATTTGTGTGCTACCCAATTTGAAAATTAAATAATTATTGTTGAGTTATAAAATTTGTTGTCGGTGAAACTGTCATCATCTTATATATAAACGTGGTTTAATTTTAATTAATTTATGTCCAATTCGAATGTTAAACTTTTATCAAGTTTTAAGTAGAGTGCAAGTCAAGTGATATTATACACTAGGCAAATACAAAACTGAGGATTGATATTCAAATTATTGTCACGAGAAAAAGTTTTTAGTATTTGAGTCTTTAAGACGGAATAAAATGGAGGCTTGCATATGATATTTTATGTGATAGAAATGTGTCACCTAGTTTTAAAGATAATTTTCTAAAGTAATTGTTAGATTAACTATGTTGTATATGCAGAATTTTGCATACTAGGTGGGATAAGAATAGAAACGAATGCATTAGGGACAAGATCGGTGTTACATCCGTGATGGACAAAATTAAGAAAGCGGTTGTGAGATGATTCAGACATGTGAGGCGTGTTGAAGAATGACAAAAGTCAATGAGATGGGTGAAACTCCTTATAAGGCTTAGGCAATCCTCCTCCCTTTGAGCTAGCTTTTAGGGAGTGCATTAGGCTTAAGACCTAATTTAACATGTTATCAGAGCAGACAGAGTACTTGAGATCGAATCTCACTGCCACCCATACTAAAAAGAATTTCAATGTGTTTTGGCCCATGAACAAACAATCAGGTCTGGCATGTTGAGAATACAATTAAATGATAAAAATGTGTTCTCTATAACAACTTAAGCTTTTAGATGAGATTATCATACACTTCATCACGGTATCAAAGCAGAACCCGTCACCCCCAATGTTGGGCCCCCTAAATTAAAATTGCTCAAGCACCAGATGCTAGGCACTAGGCGTGAGGTGTGGTGCTGAAGAATGACAAAAGTAAATGAGATGGGTGGGCTTCTTATAAAGCTTGGATAATCCTCCTTCCTTTGATTCTTCTCTCTTAAGATTTCTCTGTGATTCAGAGATCATAGAAGCGTATTTCTCGAATTAAAATAATATGAACAACCTTAAAATACCCTATTGAGGAGATGTTTTAGATTAGCCGAAAAAGTATTATAGAATTTTCTTAAACTACTTTCACAAGAGTCCATATATATATATATATATATATATATATAGAACCGTTAAAAAAATTGAACTTGCCTCACCTTGCCCATTTAGACTCATGATCCCACAAGGCCTAGTCTCACATGACTTGTTGCAACTCTTTTATGACGTCCATTAATTATCTTCACGTCAAACATTGAAAGTTATAAGAAAAAATATAAAATTATGGGAAAAAGTGATGGAAATGAGAGGCTGGCAAAATAGCTACATTGGAGATCGAATTTGGATATTTATGTAGAAAATGACAGTTCAATTTGTTTTTTTTATAATAGTTGTCACTTAATTTGAGGAAGGTTCCCCACCTTGGTGGTTAGAATATAATGTATGAAAATAATGTCTTGATAATGTTTTAATCAACAATATTAATATTAATTATGCTGACATTCTGTTTTATAAATTGATTTGATGTATTAAAAATAATAAGTTTTGCATAGTTTTTATAATAAAAATATTTGTTTACAAAAATACCTTTTATACTCTCTAATTTTGAAAAATAAAAAATATTTTGAGAGGAATCCGAAGAATAGTTATATCATTAATCAATTTAATTACATATATTGAAATTTTGTTGTTTATAAAATTAATGAGTACATTATCTTTTCCCATATACACTCAAGTACATTATAGCTTTTTGTTTTTGTTTTTTTACTAAAGAAAGACTAGAGAATGACAGTTCTATATACTTTGTAACTTAGAACGAATTTACCTCTTCACCGTCTAATAATTGATATATATATATATATATATATACCTTCATTGTCTATCAAGAACTACATATTTACCCTAAATTTCCCATAATTCATAATTTTAACCATATATTCTTGGCCCGGGAGTCAGAACGATCGTTATTTAAAGCACTGAGGGGTCGTTTGGTAGGCGGTATTACAAGAAATAGCTCATATATTATGTATGGTATTATTTAATACAATGTTAGATAAGAATTTGAGCTTATGTATAACTAATCCAACTTACATGATATTATAGGATGTATTACTAATATCTTCCATTTGGACGTATTAGTAATACAAACACATGAGATATAATATCATGGGATAAGTCTATGTAAAGACAAAAATATCCCTCAAATTATTTTAATTATTTTGTTTATTTTGTGTTTTATATTTGTACCAGTAAATTTATTTAAATACATTAGCTTACAAAATTATTTCGAGAGAGTTGTTTGTTACTAAATAAAATCCAATACAAATCAATACAAATTTGAAACATGAGTTGTTTAACATTTACTAATTAAAAAGGCAAACATATCACTACATGACGTTTGGATCTTAATTGAATGTATTATATATATATATATATATATATTTGTGTGGTTTTCTAATTATTTGTATTTTGAATAATTTAATTGAATGTATTATATATAAACTAGAGAGGTGTTTTATATAATATTTAATCATGACTATTAAAGTATCAAAGGGAACCTTTGAAAGGTCTTAAATTAAAGATGGTCCTTTAAATCTTATGACTTTTAAGTAGAATATTTACATTGAAAAACCTATTTGATATATTATATAAAAGGAGATACTCTTTCTGGAACAAATATTATTTTCCTTTTTTTTTTTAGAAAAGTATTGAAAGCACTCTTGAATTTGACGTAAATTATTATTTTGTCTCTAAACTATTGATAGCCTTAAAACACCTCTCTATTTTACTAACAAAAATTAGATACACCCCCTGACACCCCCGATCTGCCATATAACATAGCAAGTAGTCTTAAACTCTTGTAGGAGCATGAGAAACGGGCCCTAAGATATGGTATTATGATATGGAATCATGAAATGAAATTGAAGCTTTGTTTGGACATGCGATATGAAATTTTTTTGTTGTATATTTTCTCATAAACATAAAAATCTCATAAGTTGTAAAACTATTAAAATAGCCCCAATTGTTTATTCAATCTTATTAAATAAACAAAAATTCATAAAATCGCATAATAAATTATTACAACGCTATTTGTTCTCCACTTAAGTAATTGTTTCATATAACTTTAATTTAATAGAAAAATAATTGAACATAAATTGTAGTGTATTAGTCTTTAATATAATCCTCCCACATAATACGGACAATTTCTTCACGTTGAATTTGCATTTCTCGATCATGTGACCGAGAAGACGAACCAACATTGTTACTTTGAGCCATTTGTTGGTCAATATCATCCGCAACTATATTTTCATGCTCATAGACCATAAATATTTCATCACTTTAACAATCGGTTGGTGTGAGTTAAAGTGA
>JAJOOF010017335.1:0-21477 GCA_029582545.1 Solanum lignicaule | reverse complement strand
ATCTTAAATTAATTCAAATTTAATTGACACCCCTATTTCCGTTTTTTTTTCTTCATTTTTTCCTTATTAATTACATATTATTAATTAATAATAAAAAACCATAAATAGATTAATCATTTATTAAATAAATGGAAATTGATTTTTAAAATTAGATTTTTGAATTAATTTTAACAAATTAGAGTGAATTAAGGAAACTGAATATTCTTAATTAGTTTGGATCCCTTATTTCATGTTAATCATTAATTATCTACAATAAATTCAAATTAAATTACAGCCCACAATTTCAGTTTTTTACTTTATTATTTCTAATTCCGTTTTTTTTTTAAATTTTCGTTTATCTTTTTATTTATTTTTTAAGTTTTTTCCAATTAATAAAAACATTTTTTTTTTAACTTGTTATAACCTGAAATTTTTAATGCTATAGCTTGAAAGTCTAAATCTATTGTTATAGCTTGAAAATAGTACTATAATATTTGTCATATATAAAATTTACACAATAATTTAAACGGTATCTTTAAGCGAAGTGATATCTTTTTATTTTTAAAAATTTTAGTTTTAAATAAAAATTTCATGTTACCAAATTTTATGGAAAAAAATTAATAAATAGGTCAAGTGATTTGTAAGTAAAATATTTATAATTAAGTGTTTTTTCTATGTTGAATTAAAAAATTAAAGTTAAGTAACTTTACATGAAAAAAGCACATAGTTGATTCACTCATTTTCAAAACTGCCGCTCAATTTTTGTGAAGAGTAAATTCACTCACTTTTAATTCCATTTGATCTGCTTTCATTTCTTTACTCACTTTCCTTTCCAAAATCATCTCTTCTTTCAATTTTTCATTGTTCACCGCGAAGGTAGAAAGAGTTGAGTGGTTCATTTGAACCTCCGGAAAATTGCATTACTTATATAAAAATTAATTTTTTTAAAAGATAAAATTTAAAATTATAAAATAACCACTTTTTCTCACCGTACTTCCCACCCCCTTTTTTTATTTTTAACTTTGAAAAAAAAAATCTATCCCACCCCACAAAACCTTCCGCTTTCATTTCTTCTCTCTCGTTTTGTATTTTATATATATATTTAGAAAAGTATTCTTTTACCAGATGCAAGACTTTTTAAAAATAAAATTTATTTCTTTTATATTCGAAACACAAGTTGAAATAAAAGGAGCAGAGGATTAGATAAAGCGGTATCCGGGGGAGGGTAGAAGATAGTGGAGTGGGGTGAGAAAAATATTTTCTTTTGGGGGATAGTAATACTTAAATCTTTAACTTTAACGATAACTAATATTAATAATTTATTTAATTTTTGTCAAGGTGGAATGTTTTGTTCATGTGGAATGTGATGTTACAATTTTTTTAAATAAAAGAAAGAGAGTGTATCACACACACCATGATGAGAGTGTAATAAAAAAGAGAGATGTGTTTCTCAAAATAAAAAGTGATAGTTTATGTATGAAATTCAGACTCTCAATAATTTAGATAAAAGATATGAAATTAAAATAAAAAAATAAAAAATAGTTTAGCTGTGTTTTAAAATTTGTTATTTGCTAATAAAGTTGTGCTTCATTTGGCGTTAGAAAAATCATAACTATTCTACTAAAGCTTTATTCTCATCTAGGAGTTTCAATTATACATCTCAAGGTCAATTATTTATCTGAGATATACATGGAGCATATTGTGTACAGCTGCACACGCAACAACTAAATCCCAAGTTATTGGGCCCGTGCGAATCTTGTATCAAAGAAGTTATTAAGGTAAAGGATCTAATTCCGAAGTGAACAAGTACATCAAAACCAAGGTCAGGCAGCAAACATGAAATTCAAATATATATACATTCGGAAAAATTAGACAAAATATCCATTGGATCAAAATTTCGTATCCAAAACAACTCAATTATCATTAGTTATATAAAATGACTATTCGACCACTTCCAAATTCAAGCGTAATGCATTTTCGCTACTGTTTTTTCCTTCTTCCTTCCTTCCTCTTTTTTCTTCTTCTTCCATATTCAAAATTTGTTCAAAGTTCAACTTTAAAAATTGACGTGCTGCAAATGTAAATAATATTGAAAGACTTGAAAGGACCTCGTATCAAGATTTTGGAGTAGTTTAGACAAGATTTGAGTTGGTTGAAATTGAAAAAATATCAGTCTGGAATATATGCTTTATTCTATCAATAATATATATACATCTTTGATACATAGTTATACATCATGTATACGTGATTATACACTCTTTATACAATATTGATACATTGTGTGTGTGTATATATATATACATTAAATCTACATACAGTTATTTTGTAGAAAAGTATTTTTTATTGTCTATACTTATTGGTAAATAACCTTAAAAATTTATGCAACTTCTTTTGGGAATTAATGGAACTTATAGTATATGATGTAAGGTAGCTCAGGATAAGGCTAGTAAAGGTTATTTTGGGCCTCCAAAATTTTGTACCCAAAAAAGTTTTAATAGTAAATTTTATAATTTTAATTTCATTGAATATTATATTAGAGATAATTAAAAAAGAAAAAAATTATGTAAAAAGGAAAGAAAGACAAATGATCTATTTTTTACCAAAAACATTTTGAATCTTTGAATTAAACAATCCAAATTTCATATTAATAAATAAAGTTTTTATAACAATATTCAAAGGAATGTATTCTAGATAAATGACTAATATTTGATTTACTAAAATTAATTCTTTTTTTTTTATATATAAATAACAATAATACTACTATGAAAAGTTAAATGTTTTGTGTTTTTTTCAAAAAGACTACATTAAAGATAAGTAATATATAGAAACAAATAAAGTAACTCTGAATTATTGTTATTTCTATGAGTATATTTATACATTTAAGATCGTTTATTAAATTTTGGCTCTAATTTTATTGAACCGTCCTTATACTGATGATATTGCTTTGAGATAATCATGTGTGGATTTCATTCTAGCTTAGGAACTCAACTATCTTACGAAATATGAATTGAAATATCGAAGTACTTTACATTTCATCTCATGAGAAAAGTAATTGAAATTAGCAGAATTTTAAAATTGTGATAACTTAATTAATTTAATCAATTTGTAGGATTCTTAATTAAGAAACTGGAATATAAATATATACTCCCTCCATTCCTTTTTATATGATATTTTTCCATAAATTATTGGTCCATAATACTTGCCATTTCATAAAATTAATGCATAAATTACAATATTTTTCCTATTATACCCTCGATAGTTAATTAGTCTTGAAAATAGATATTTGATCAACCTAGGAAAACTTATAAGTAATTAATGTTCATGGTAATTACTTCTTACATTGATTAATCACTCTCACCATTTCATTACTCTATAAAATTCGATTTTGAAAAAGAAATCTCAAAAACAAATTAAAAATAAAAGATTTATTTATTTATCATTTATTGAAAAGTTGACTTTCAAAAAACATTAAATAAGGGTAGAATTGTAAACTTACATATTTTCTTAATGCAAGTGAAATCTAAAAATATGACATATAAAAAGGAACGAAGGAGTATATATATATATACTAATAATTTTGAAATGTCCCCTAAAATTTTGTAATCTTTTCGTCTCAATTAATGTGGCATAGTATACAGGGGGGACCCACGTGGAGGTCAGGGGGTTCACCCGAACCCCCTTGTCGAAAAATTACACTGTATATATAAGGTTTATTTCTGATTTTATGAGTACATATATTAAAATGAACCCCCTCAAATATAAAGAGAAGCATGGCTTAGTGGTTTAAGGGATTCAATTCTAACCGAGAGGATTTTCGGTTCGATTCCCACTTGCAACATTTTCCCTTTTTTTTTCTTTGAAAGGTTGAATGGGCTCTTGCTTTGGGCTCAAATCCAACTCTATTTCATTGTTTTTGGAAGGCTGAATGGGCTCTAGTTTCGGGCTCAAATCCCAACTCAATGAAATGTCTCTGTTTTTTGCTCAATGTAAAGCTTTATTATTTTTGTTATCATTATTTTTCTCTCTATGCTATTTCTTTTTCTCAATTTATCTTTGTTTAAATTTATTAGACATATTTTAGATACTTTTGTCTTTTATTCTTCTTATTTATACTTCTCATTTTATTTCTACATAATTCTCTTTCCATGTACTAACGATGAATTATTATTAAATTTGAAATTGATTTACAAAAAATATTATATAAAATAAATTAAATTAATGTTAATCGAATGAAGACATTTAAAAGTCGTGTATAATCTTTTAATAAAATCTAATTAATTGATTCCTCCCCCCCCCCCCTTAATTTTATAGTATTTCTTTCTTATTTTTTTCAGTTCGATTTTAAAAAATTGAAAATTAAACTAAACTTATTTGTTCTATTCATCATTTGTCATTTTCACGAATGACTAACCTAGTAAATTGAATTAAATGAACTAAAAAATCGACGATGCCAATTATTTATCTTATGAATATATATTATATTATCTTAGTGATTGAATTTTAAAAAAATTCAAACAATAGAGTAGAACACTGCAATATAAAAGAGAAAAAAAGCACAAGAAATATTTTTTTATAAAAAGCTCGATGAAAAAGGTTAAAAGTAAAAAAAAATTAAGCGCGACATGACAATGCAAGTTAAACTTATTGGATTCAGATTACTAGTTTCCTCCTATCTCGTTCAGTTTTTTATCTTGTAATTTTTACATGTTTACTTATGTATATTTCGAACCCTTCTACAAAAATCCTGAATCCGCTACTGATAGTATAGATTTCTAGAGTCAAATAGTTTAGTTTTACTATGAATTTGGAGATGAAATCTTCAAATTCTTTGAAACAAAATCCACATATTTGAAAATTAACTACACAAAAGTACTATAAATCAGAACAATTGACAATTGAAAATATTTAAAGGATATATGAAATAACTTATAGTCAAAGGTATATTTATTTGAATTTCAAAATTCGAAAAATGACAAATAAATTTACTCACTTTTAAGTAAAACACGCCAGCCTTTGCGGCATCAACCTTCATGCGAAAGAGATTGAAATAGTGGCTTAAGACATTTTCTACTAGCATCAATCAGCCAAAGTAAATTGGATAATATTCCACTCTAATAGCATGAGTTGTTAGCTCATCTTGCTTCATAAGATGGATATAGTAGAGCGATTTTGCTGTTGAGTTTATGACATACCAGTTTCAGAGAGACGTCAAAATGTGGTGGTGGTCTCATGTTAAATGCCGATCAACAAATGCACTACTTATGAGTCTATGACTTAGGCAACATTTTCTTGCTTCTTCATGGAGAAGTATATTCCCTGGATTTGAGGGACAAGAAGAGATATGAGTTCCTCAATAGAGAGAAATCGAAGATTTTTGTCATGACCCGAGCCTACACCCTGGACGTGGCCGGCACTCGAGAACCATTTCTGGTCCTCAAGCGAACCCTCATCTTGGTTGACTACAAGCGGAAGACTAACTCAAGCACACAAAGCTTAAAAATTGAATAAAATTCATGAAACTTACAAATCTTTAACTCAAATGAATAACTCTGAATTAAAAATAGAATATTCAACTAGCCAATAATAGGCAACTCAAGTCTTTAATACATTTAATAAGATAAATGAAACAAACTTCTCAAACTCTACTATCTATCTATGAAGCCTCTAACTGACAAAGACGAAATCGGGACAAAACCCACGACATCCTAACAACTGATATAACTTAAAAGTAAATGAAATCCTTCGAAAGCAAGGAGGCTGACCATAGCTAACTCGAACACCATGTGGTATCAACGAAGCTCCTATTGATGATCCCGAATACCTGAATCTACATCATGAAAGGATGTAGGCCAAATGGCTCAGTACATGGAATGTACGAGCATGCAAGGGGAAATCTAAAGCATAACATAGGCTTGAACTTGATAAAAAGGAACATACTTACCTCTTTACAAACTTACTCAACTCAAGGAATACTCAAGGATACTCAAAACTACTCAAACTTACTCAACTTAGAAGTACTCAAGGATAAGATACTCAACTTAGTAATAAGGTTCTCAACTGAGTGAAACTCAACAATAAGGTACTCGACACAATGAAGCACAGATCAACTCAAGATACTCAACTCGAAGGTACTCAACTCAAGATACTTAAGGATAAAGCAATAGTAAAAGATGCAATATATATGAAAAGTTGTAAAACTGTGAATAACAACTCAATGTATTGAAAAATACAATAATACTCAATGTGTATATAAAAATACAATATAACTATGAGGGAGTTTCTCTAACCGACAACCACCACTATGAGCCTAAGTGATGATACAACGTCTTGCCCACTTTGCCAGAACTGTCCTATACTTCGTCGTCATATAGAATGCCTTAACTAAGTGGATCCACTAGTCTATGCTAAAAAATAACTATGGAGTCATCTAAAAAGTATGATCCTTTCTACCCATAATGGCTACATGATTTATGGGGGCTGTGATTTATCTGAACTCTCCCTATATCAGTGCTCAATACTACTCCCAAAATATACTAGCTCATATGTTTAAAAACATAACTTTTTCTTTGGTTTGAGATAATTACTCAAACTTAGCTTAAAAGCTCTCTTGAAAATCGGTGTTTCCTTTCTTACTCAAATGTGAAAACATTTTAACTTTTGGGAATACTTAGTTCCCGCATAATCTTTGAAGAAATGAACTTTACTTTTACTCTTTACTCAACTCAAACTTAAGTCTTAAAACAAAGTTAAAACGTTTGTAAAAGACTTCTTAAAATATGGTTCATGCCGAATTATGGACGTGAACGACTCAATGCAAGGTTTTCAATAACCATAGATAGAACTCAATACTTGGAACTCAAGAACTTCAATGATACTAATTATTTCTAAAATGCTCAACTCAGAGAGTTCATGCGGAATTATGAGGATGAACTACTTAACTCAAGGACTCAAAGATACTTCTCATCTCAAGACTGTTTGACTTATAGGGTTCATGATGAATTATGGGCATGAACAATTCAACTAAAGGACTTCATGGGTAACATGTAATAGTCCCATGATTAGAAATATAATCTCAAAGGGGTTAGGAACTCAATACTCAAGACTTAGAACTTGAAGATGCTACTCCTCTCAAAGGTACTCAACTGATGGAGTTCATGCGGAAGTTATGGGCATGAACAACTCGACTCAAGGGTCAAAATACCAATAAGGAACTCATGTATACGAATCTTCTCATTCTCATACTTACTTACTCAAAACTTTACTCAAATAGATGATGGATCTCAAAGGATTCACAATTGAACTCAAAGGCTTCCTTGAACTCTACTCTTAACTCTCTCTTGAATGTGAATTATGAATTCAAGAGTTATGGTTTATGGTATGAAAGATCTTTTAATGATAAAGTAGGCGCATGGATACATTCCTCTTACTCTCATACTCACTTGTTCGAGTTGTTGACACCCAATTTTGACCCTCCCCGATAATAATTAATTTCCGAGCTTCTTAATTTTCAAACGATTTAAAATAATTGACTTTACAAAATTCAAATATTTTTCAAGTCAATCTTAAATAGTTTTGTCACTTTTATAATATAAATAATATATGTATATTTCTGAATTTTTATAAATATTCGAAAATCGTCTCAAGAGGTTTTGTTTAACTAAATATTTGGTTAATTCGCTTAGTTGTTTAATGGTTTATAACTTTGAGTTAATTAGTGTTTAATAAAAAAATTATTTTATATATGATCAAATTAATTATTTTATTTCGTGAAGGGTAAGAAGCTCATTAATTAATAGTAATTCATCTTATTTAAATTTTGGTCAAATTCATCAATTAAATTCAAATCGGCTAAGTTTAACTTCAATCGTTTCTAATTCTAATTCCTTACCAATTTCTCCAACCCCTTTGCAAGACCAAATTTGGGCCCTTTGTTCTTTATTTATTTTTTGTCAATGGCCCAAGTATAATTTCCCCCTAACCAACAGCCCACAACTCCTAATCACATAATAACCCAACATACCCGATCCAACTCCACTTATCTTCCCAGCCCAACCCATTCCCAACAATACAATTCAACAATCCAAACAATACAGTGATGACAACAGTACTGTCGACCCTTGTTTCCCTTCTTCTTCACGCCAAAAGTGACCAGAAAACGTACAACAGCAGTCCCAAACACGTTGACACACGCAAAAGCAGGACAGAGCATGCGTCTGCCCCATTTCCCCTTTCGGAATGGGGCGAAACTTGAAGAAAAAAAGGTGTTCGCCCAAAAGGGTGAAAGGATTCGAATTTGAATTTGGGATGGGCCTCGAACCGATTTTTGGGTCCCTTTTCTCCCATGATTATGAACCCTAGTTTCGGCTATATATTCTTGGATCATTCATTTGTAAAGGGGATTTTTTTTTTTGGATTGAGAAAATTAAGAGTAAAAAGAGGAGTTGAAATTTTTTGAGAACAATCATTCTTAATACTTAAGAAAGTTTATACGGCCTCTCTAATCTTAAGCCGCGAGGGATTCTTTGCTCGATTCTAGTTTGCACTTCGTGGTCGGTTGCTCGGGACCAGAATTTTGTGGTTGGAAGACGCCTCGTCCCTGCTCGTTTGCTGTCCTCAGTTTCGCTGCACATCTGAAGGTATCACTCATTTTGCTTCACGCGTAATTTGCTATTAATATGTTGTTGTTCGATTCTTGATTATGTGAAGTTGATTACAAGCTAAATTCAGAACTTTGGGTTCATTGTTGGCTGCAAATCAGTGGCGGAATTTGTTTGTTAGCCGTTGCGGTTATTTGTTTTCATTTTTCTTTGAAGGGTTTTGATGATTCTTCCCTGTCTCGAGTATGTTCTCTTTGTTGATGTCTTCTTATTATGTCACTGTGTTTCTTTGAATGTTGGTTGTGAGTTGTGTTGATAGTTTGCTCTTAGTTAGTCTTCATGTCTAGTTATTTGTGGTAAGCTCGATTTATTTAAAGCGAGCAAAAATGAGTAGGAAAATGGATCATTTCGAGTTGATTAAGTGTTCATTTCGTGTTGGCCTGATCTTCTCTTTTTTTGAGGTTGCTGTCCGTTTTTTTTTGTTTTTTTGTTCTTAATACGAAACATGTTAAACTAATGATAATGTTCGTAGCTAAGTCGTTTTCGATGATGGTATCCGGTTGTTTCATTCTCCTTCTTCTATGTAGTTTCGGGGGTTGTGATTTCATTGCCTAGAATGATCCTTGGTGCAAGTCCCCATCATGTTCTGCGTAATCTCTCTTGTTCGAAATCGACTATTACTTGCAAGTTTGTTCAGCATAAGATTTAAGTTTTTCTTGTTTTATTTTACTAGATTTGGGTCTTGTTAGAGAAGAGTTCATTTATCCACATTGTTTCGTCCTATGTTTGCATTGGCTAGTTAGTGCCCATCTTTTGAGGTTAATTATTTCTTGGTTTCCCTGTTCATATTTGCTACTGCTGGAGGGCCTCAAATGCCTATGCCAATTTTCTGGATTAAAGTTTATTGCTATGTTTGTGATTGGTGGTCCGTTAATGAATTTCAAGTCTTGCTCCTTTCTTTGAGATGTTGTATTTGCATGATAGGCCTATTTTAATCCACTGTTCAGTTAGAAGCATATCTCTAAGAGTTTTATTTGTCATGTTCTGCACGTTAAGTCATTATAGGCTTACTATTGTATATAATACTTGTATGCTTTATCATTCTGCCCAATATTCTTCATGACTCAGTTCTTATATGTTTTATTTGTTGTGTTGCATGTGAAATCTGTCCGGGTTCTATTGACCATCTCCTTGCATTTTCCTTTGGGCCATGGAGGCCCAATTCTATCTTTTATTCGAGTCTGCCAACTATAAAATTGACGAACAGGTCTCGAAGTTGAAAGAAGCGACAAATCGAGAAAATTAAAAATTTGGGCCAAAGGCCCACTCTTAATTCATTGTATTTTGTTATTATGGGGCCTAAACTCATTTAGTCACTATTATTATCTGTGTTGGAATTTAGGACAGGTGGAAGATGGGCCTAAGGCCCAAAGAAGTAAATTTTGAAATTTAGTCTAGGACGGGTACAAAAATGGGACCAAATACTAGCCCAGGCGGACAGAAACCAGATTTGGGCCCAAATCTCTCTCTCTCTCTTTGTTTTATTATGCCACCTTACTTGCTAATATTTGTCATTGACCTTAAGGTCAACAATTCAAATCCCCGAGAGACGTTCATTTTAATTTAACAATTTAACAAAATCGGTCATCTCTTAACAAAACTTAAAGAATAAGTTTGCAAAATATTTCACTTAGACGATATTTCAACATTTTGCTTTTTCTCCTTTGAAATGGTCTTAACTATAAAGTAGTTCACTTTGGCAATTCAAGATTAAGTTAAATTATTTTAGCCAAATAAATTAATTGTCGGATAACCGCATTAGCGGATATTTTAGGTGCTTTAAAAACCTTCCTAGAATATTAATAGGAACCTCGAACCCTTTTTTTTTAAAAAGTTTTTCATTAGATTCTTGTTTTAGTCTTTTGAAAACAGTAGTTTTCTTGATTTTTCTCAAAAATTAAGTGGCGACTCTTAAACCAGTCCAAAATCTATTTTTAAATAAAACACGAGTCTTGAAACAAGTTACTAGAAGTTGTAGAAGACTCCACAAAGGGACTCAAAGGGAATTTCTTAGAATGTTTGAAAAAATTCTCAAAACTTAACTCTTAACTCTACCTTGAATATGAATTGTGAATTCAAGGTTATGATCATGTTATGAATGATTTCTAGGTGTTTGAAGTAGTATAGAGTGATTAAAATCAAAGAGAGTGAAGGTACACTTAAAAGGGACTCAAACGAGACAACAAACGGAAAAAGAGTGGGGGCAGGCGACCCTGGCGCGTTTCGGCGCGGGGCGCCAACCCCAAACTTCAAAGGATGCATATGGGCGCACTGCAGGGGCGCTGCCCTAGCCTCTCCCCAGGTCAAGTTCAACGAATTACGCCTCTCGTTTTCTGATCCTAAATCACTTTTAATCGATTTCTTTTCTCATGTTTTCCTTAAATTCAATTACTCAACCTAAGTACACACTAATCCACTCAAAACAATCACTTTCATTTCAAGAAATCATCAAAACCCCAACAAAACAAGATTTAGAAAGAACTTCAAGAACACCTATCAAGAACTTAAATCCTTCAACTTTTGAGAATGAAATTACGTTGAAAATAACATGTTTGGCGTGTGGATGAACTAACCCAACACTATGGAAGCTTACATACCTCTTAGGGATCAAACCCATGGTGAAAATCCGCAAAAAAACTCAAGAACGTCGACGAACGCCTTGATCCTTTCCTCTTTTCTCCTCTTTTCTATTCTTGAACTCTCAACTAAAATCCTAGGCGTATATTAGGATTATAAAACTGAACCTAATAGGATTAGACCCTTAAAATCTTATTAAAAACGAATTAAATCTGATTGGGTAAGGAAAAGACCAAAATACCCCTTACTATTTTCGGGTAACTTTCCTTAATTGGACAGTCTGACTTCAAAAGGGAATATCTCACTCATCCGAACTCGAAACTTAGCAAAATCGGTGGCGTTGGAAAGATAATTGAAAGACCTTTCATTTAATATCTTATGGCCCACCTAAATCATTCTGTACTGAGAGTTTTGGTCATTTGAAGTTTACCCAAAACTTAAAGGAACTTAGGAATGACTTGAATGAACTCTCTTTAGTTCTTCTTGGAACTCAAGGTGCTACATCTAATGACCTTAACACTAAAAAAGTTTTTAATTCCTTGGTAAAATCTCACTCACTATGAAGAACGGTTTAAGTCTCAGTTCAAAATTTTTTCGAGGTGTTACAATTTTATTTACAGCCTATAAGGCCAAATTTCGCGTTTTATCTATATATGCAACTCAACTTTGCTTCAGTCTGAAAGAGTGGATTCGCCGCTTTGTGAAGGAATTGAGGTCAGGTTTGCAGATTCCAACTTTATAGGTGGTTGCTTCAACAAAATATTTTTAGGAAGTGACTGATTTTGTGATGAAGGTAAATGGGGTGAAGCCAGATGACTTCGCCAAGGTGACAACGTTCAATAAGTTTCATAAGGGAGATGAGTTAAGTGTTTCTCCTCTTATTGGGGAGTCTGTGCTAGTTGAGAAAGTGTATAGGTCTTGCCTTGTTAATTTTGTGGGGAGTAGAACTCATGTAGGTTTGATTATTCTGGATATGGTTCACTTTGATGTAATTCTAGGTATGACTTGGTTTTCTCCAAATTTTGCTATCTTAGATTGCAATTCTAACACCATAAACTTGGTCAAGCCCATGATAGATCTGCTAGTGTGGGAGGCTGACTATATTCCCGCCCTAATTCGGATTATATCTTTTTCTCGCGCTAAGAGGTTGGTTATTAGGGGTTGTTCGACTTTCCTTACACATCTCATGATACTTCCAAAGTTCCTTTGATTGAGTAAAAAAGATATCACAGTTCAAATTAATAAGAAAAAAATGATACATTGTTAGATATATGAAAGATGTGTGGCCACTATTACAGTGCTACTAAAGTAAGAGCATATCAAAACCAAAAGGTCGGAAGAAAGATTGAAATTCAAATAAACATACATATAGATCCAGACAACTTCTACTAGGAATTACTAAAACTTTGTAAGTATATGGATGCAGGGGTGGCTCCAAAAAAAAACTAGTCAAGTGTTGATTTTGACCTCAAAATTTTGATGGCCCAAAACATTTTAATGGTGAGTTTTATAATTATAATTTTGCTTAATATCATATTGACGATTGCAAAAAATAATTATATAAAAAATAAAGAAAGAAACACTATCTACTTTTTATCAAAAATATTTTAAAACTTTGAATTAAACAACTCAAACTTCATATTAATAAATAAAGTTTTTACAACAACATCAAGATAATGTATTCAAGAAAGTTATGTCAACATGTGTACAATATCATTGTTGAGACAGTTCATTTTGTAATGGCCTTATATATAAGCAGGTGTGGCATACATGTGTTGGACCTTTCTATAAGAATCATTTTCTATACCAACATTTCATTACAATTACAATGACCAAAGTTTTCTTTTGAACTCGATTTTCATGTTATGTTGTATGTTCTATATAACATCATTTCGAATATAACAGAAGCTTGACAGATAATATAGAGGTTTGACGTGTTAGTATTTGCAACTGAAATAGAGCAGATCTCGATGATGGAGCACATCTCTGCAATAGCATAAGGCTCAGCCTCCTCTTCCTCTTCATCCTCTTCCCAATTTCATAAGGAAGAAGTCTCACGTGCCACCCAAAATTCCCGCCCAAATAAATCCTTATATATATATATATATATTATACTTCATATGCTGATTTCATTTTTCATTCAATTTTTCTTTCAAATTCCACACAATGGGTAGTTCTAAATCAAAAAAAGACTTTTGTCTCAAAAAATTAAGAAGGTATTCTGAAATTATGGACGAAATTGAGGCGTGCAAGGTTCAAATGGACCTAATGGAAGGTTCAACTTCATCTTCTAAGCATGAAGGCTCCTGCTCTACTAAGAAAAAGAAAAATGCGATATTGACCAGATTAAGAAGAAGAGATGGAAGAATTAATTGGATTGATACCTTTTAATGAATAATTACTGATTTTAGCGATACTTTTTATTTATTATCATTTATAACAATACTATGTTAAATCTGCAATATGTATTAAAAGTGAATTATGTATGCAATATATATGTATTATAACTATTTTTTAACATATATTATGCTTGTTTGGTAAGAAATTGACACATTGAATTATAAGTGTATTAAAATGTGTGATAAATGTATTATCCATCAATAAAACTTGCATTATATATGAATAATAAATTGTTCTTTGTAATATGTATTAAAACTGTATTAAAAATAAACAAGTGAAAAAAAAAATGTTATTGCTATAAATGGTAAATATTTTCTTAATATAGTATATCTATGTAACTTGAAAGAGATGAAGGTTATTGAGGACAAGTAATGAAGAACGAGGGAATAATAAATTCTCTCGGTTTTTCAAACTAGACAACTATTTTTATTATAGTGGACAAGTAAATAGGGAATAATAAATTCTATTCTCATAATTGTTATGAATTCAATAAGAAGATTGAACTCATATTTAAATTAAGTTTGTCATGAAATTTGAAAAAATAAATAAATTATTTCAATGTGAAAAATGATATTTAAAAATTGATTGTTGCATTTGACCGTAAATACAAATCGAAGTGAAAAAAAAGTGGAAACACTTTCTCATTGTTCCTCAAAATTCTTAAATATTCGGCCAATTCAGCTCCCCTTGATGTAGCAAAAATTAAAATGGTCTAATAATTTTAGTATTATTTTGGTAATTAACATACATATTACAATATGACCAACTCAATATCCGGAGGTACTTCACCTTCAAGATGGAGCTTAGCAAGATTTCTTGCAGTTTGCGCCTTCTTAACGAACAAAGGGTCAAGAGGAAAGCGAGTGGGCATTGGGGTCCTGGGATCAAAGATGATTTTCTCGAGTGCAATAGCATTTTCCAAGAAGTACCTAACAAGTTCAACATGAGCTGCACCGCTATAAAACCCCCACAACTTGACCACTTTGACGTGATGCAGTTGACATTTTATGGCGGCCTTCTTACACTCTCTAACAGTCTGGACGGAACATCCCGATATCAACTGCCAGACACATACAACAAACAAACATACTATATGCAAAAGAAAACACCTCCTAGCTCAGTGTAATTCCATGATTTCCAATCACAAACCCGAGTACAGAGACTGAAAAAAGATAAACCTTAATTCAAATTAGAGAAAATATGAACAGCTACCTATTCAGGGGTTCACTGATTTTGTAAAACATAGCAATCTTTATGACAAATTGACAATGCAATTATACAAAATCAGATTGATGGACATGAAAAGTGTGACCAGAGAAGATTGAAAGGATATAAGTAGAAGAAGCCTAAAAGAACCACTAAGAAGAAGTGCAATTATATGGCTGCCGTGATAAATAGATAGAGTGGAGAAGATTAGCAACCGGCAGGAGATAAACAATATCTGTCTTTTTTATTTTTGGGGGTGGGGGGAGGGACACGTATAAAAGTGTCATTGACACTATCCTACTAACGTAATGTCCCTGTAGTATGCCAAAAGGTGTAAAGACATTTTGATAAAATAAGGAAGAAGATGTGGCAAGTTAATCCAAAGCGAAGGAGAATACATTGAGTATAATGGCCTAAAATTATATATGTTGTAAGAAGATTAATTTGTGCACAAAAAAATTGGGTATTCAGAAAAAGGGTCTTATTATTGAAATGGTTGAGATACAACACAGTAGACCAGAACAATTTATGGATTGTGTTGTTAAATGCAAAGCATGACAGGTATGAGATGTTCAAATAAAAACTATTCCCTGAATCATATGGTTTAACAATTTAGAACAATTTATGGATTACGTTACTAAATGCAAAGCATGCCAAGATATGAGATGGATTCATCATCTCCGAAACCTCTACTCCGGTGCATGCCTCCTTCACTAGCTTACCTAGCCAGGCAACAACTTAGTTCTCAACTCTCTAGGTTGTTAGTTTTGTCTGACATTAACCAGTATAATTATCACAACAAAGTAGGTTTATTCAGCACGCAATAGTCATTGTACAATACTTCCCAATTTTATCACATAAAAAACAAGCAGCAAAGGGGTGGATACAGTAGATTTTGGAGAAATGCATTGGGCAACGGAAATCACAATACCAAAACTCTGATATCATTCCACTATACCAAACAAGCTCTCGGACACACACAGTAATTCAGTAAAAGAATATAAGAAACTGGCTGAGTGATGAGAGTATACGCTCTTTTTCCGATAAGAAAAAAACGCTCAACATCGATATAGCTGTCTAGAACCTATTGAAAAATGACCCCTAGGTAAGCGCAGAGACTTCATGTATGCACAGTCAAGCGAGTTAAAAACAATGCAAAAGTATCATGCATTAAAGTTCAGCTCACCACAATTGTTTCAACTCAAGCAGGAATAACTAATATACTCAAGAAATAACATAAGTAACTACATGAACCATAATTGCTAAAACGAATAAATCAGACTCTTGTACCAGCCAAAGAGGAAAAAGAACTCAAAACATGATACTTACCTGTAGTTCAAATTCCTTCAACTGGGGAGCAGCCCTTATTATAGACATGCAACCTAAGAGACTCTTGTCTTTCTGTCCGCATATAGTGAGGACAAATTTCTTGAGCTTAGTAAGTTGAGGAAAATTGTAATGCTCCAATTTTTCCTGCGAAAGTTTAAACTAAATAGAAGGCACCAGTTAGTGCCAGCAAAAAACATAGGTAGATAGACACAAAATTTTGTTTACTAACCCATGAATGAGTAGTTAAATGAAGGACCACAAGCTGAGAGATAACACAGGAAAGACAAGAGGATATGTCATTCAAAATATGGTTGAATGCCGCACTAGAAATTTTCACCTCAACCAGCATTGGGACATTCTTAAGCAGTAATTTCGTTCCTACTGAAGTCCTTAATGTTACAAGGTTTGTATCACAAATTTTAAGTGATTCTACTTTGTAGCAGTACTGTATCTCCAAGTGTCTCAACTTGAGGGACGGACCAACAACTTCCAAATTTACCAAAGTTCCTGATCCATGAACTGCCATTGTTTCAAGAAATGGACAATTGTGTAGAAAGAACTCAAGGACTTTTCCCGTGACATTTACTGATTTAAATAGCAGCACTTTTAGAGACTTGAAGTTCTGCTTGACAGGTAAGAGTATTTGGAGGTCATTAGAATGAGGTATGTAAGAAGAAGGGTCAGCAGAATTACCAAGACCAAGGAGCCATGCTGGAAAAGTATAACAGTAACCAAAATTACGAATGTGCTCTCCACCCTTTAATAAGTCTAACTCTAGTCTTTGAACATTCCTAGAAAACGCAAATTCAATCCATTTATCAATCTCATGCCGCGCGAATTTGTTCAAATCAAAACAAACCCGAAATTGATCTAGTCTCTGCCCTTTACACATTTGCAAAGTACAGCTGACCCATCTAAGATACTTCTTCATTTGACTTTTCCGTAGCTTGGGTTGTAAGGCTACTTTATCCAAGGTTTTGGTAGCATCAAAATCAAGCCGATCAATGTATCTCCACAAGCTTAGCCACCGCCTTGAGAGGACACTTGTGTTAGCTGCTTCTTCAACAGTAAGAAAAGATAGTATATGTACCAAAACTTCATCAGGTAATTGACTTATGTGATCTTTTGCAATGTAGACTCTCTTTTGACACTATAAAAAAAAAAGTTTCATCAAATCAATCCATTGGTACCATGAATGACAACCAAAATCTTACAAAATCAACCTACTTTTCAATTAAATAAGACATAACAGATTCTTTTTGATAAGGTAAAGTTTCATCAACAGAAGTACAAGGAGGTACACAAAAATTATTAGCTACTGCATAGCAGTATCACTTACATTCCAAAAACACTGTTATCTACTATATCTCCCTTGCACCAAAAAAAATTAAATTTTGAATAAATCTAAAATTTAAAATAGCTCCTTAGATTTTCTTCAGATCTTTCCTGACTTTCTGGGATTGCCAACATATCAGTAAATCTTACACATTCCTTGGCATGCACTCTACTCATGTTCAGAAAAGATCCCATAGTTGTTGTATATGCCAGCAACAGGAAAAGAGATGTTCTACAGAGTCCTGGGACTTCCTCTGATTATCACAATCCAATCAAAGAAGGTAACTTTAAAGGTGCTAAAAACCTCCACAACACTTGCCAAGGCCAATTCAAGTCCTAATGTCCTACTTGCCTCTGCATTAAACTATATCAACTCTTTCCTGATTAAACTATACAATGTAGGAAATTTGTTCATGAACTTGTCTCCCCCCAGCCAAACTTGACTCTACCACCATCACCAAGTTCCAACGTTTTTAATTCAGGCACAGAATATATTGTGATGATGAATTTTACAAGTTATCATGGAAGAATGTTTGTGTGAGAGAGAAAAAGAAGAGAGAGTACTAACCTTATTTAGAGCAAAACTGTGCAGTCGTTTAGCCATGGAATGCAATGAATCTACGATGACTATGGATAAATCAGTTTCAAAATTGCTCACTCACCATCAAATAATTCAGAGAATACCTGTAATATAGCTCTACTTGAAGAAGATGAGCCTTTTCAAGTAGCTCTACTCAACCACAAACACAGCTCTCGCCGGCAAAGAGAAGAGGGGAGCTACTTGCGGTATATATATATACCCTACATATAAAAGCCCGGGCAAGTCCAGGCCCAATATATATTAATTTTGTTACAGTATTTTAATTTACGTGTTACATATAAAGTTAGAAGAGTTCATTAAATTTTTAAATATTTTTATTGTTAATTATTTATATTATATTTTAACGTTCAAATAATAAGTTTGGCACATGTGATATTTTGATAGTGAATTAATTTTTAATATATTTTTTAAAATATTTTAAGTTGTTAATTATTGTGATTTATGTAGCACGTGTGAAATTTTGAAAATTAATTAAAATTTTAATATATTTTTAAAAAAATATTTCAAGTATGTAATTTTTAAATAATATATGTTATTTCTCTTGTCCGAATTAATATGGCACGTGTTAACTTTTGAGATTTAATCAAATTTTTAATATGTTTTTAAATATTTTAAGTTGTGATTAATAGTACTCTTAAAGTAATTTTCAAATAATATATGTTACTCCCTTTGTGCCAATTTATGTGGCACATGTGAAATTTTGAGAGTTAATCACATTTTAAAATGATTTTCAAACAAATTTAAGTTGTTGATTATTGTGATTTATAGAACTCTTAATGTATTTTTCAAATAATATATGGTACTCTCTCAGTCCTAAATATGCAGTATATGTAAAATTTTGAGAGGTAATCAAATTTATAATATTTTAAGTTAATTTTTAATACTATTTTTATATATACATAGAATATAAAAAGAAAATATTTAAATAAAAATAAAATAAAACAGATAAAATACTAAATATAAATAGAAGAAGTTGAGGAGAGGACAAACCGGTCAATTGACCGGCTGACCTTAAGCTCCTCAACATTTGCTTTTATAATAATAACAATAATAATAATAATAATAATAATAATAATAATAATAATCTAGCGTTACTTTAAAATAAAATTACTAATATAGCTATGTCAAAGAACTAATCTCTATTTTACACTTTATTCTCTATATTTGTAGGATAGAATATAGAATGTCCTCTACATTCTCTATATTGAATAGTAGTTCTCTATTTCACCTCTCCATTTCACTTTTTAATTAATTTAATATTATTTCTATTATATTATTAATAAGTCTTTATTATGTGTAATTATTTTCTCATTTATTATAACATCTAAAAATATATTATTGACAAGTTACTATTTTCACCTGAATTAATAATTTTTATTTTATGTTTTTTGAAAAAAATATTGTCACTTTAAAATATGTAATTTAATATTATTTATATTATATAAAATTATTAATTAAGTTTTTAATATTTGTAATTATTTTCTAAGTAATATAACATCTTAAAACATATTATTGATAAATATACTACTTCTATCCCGAATTAACAATTTTTCTAATTTAATTTTTAAATTTTTTTGTCACTTTAATTATGTAATTAAAAATTATAATTATTTTTAACTATGAAGAATGCATAAAATTTACATGATAATTTAAACTATCTATTTTTATGTTATAGTGATAAATTATTAAACTACAATTTTGAATGAATAGTTCAAAATGGATAGGGGAAGTAAATTACAACGCGAAATAATTAAATACAAGATGAAATTATTAATTTAAATAAAATTCAAATCAGTTTCAAAAGTCCCGCCCAAATCTTTTAACTCTTTGGGTGTGTTTGGTACGAAGGAAAGCATTTTTCGGAAAATGTTTTCCAATTTTCTCATATTTGGTTGGGTTAAATGTTTTGGAAAATATTTTCCAAATCAACTCATTTTCCTCAAATTTAAAAAAAATGACTTCCCTTCAAAACTTAAGGAAAACATTTTTCAAACCTCTCTTCCAACTTGAAATTATTATTACTTTTTTGTTGAAAAAATCAATTTATTTTGTCCCTACCCTCAAATCAATCCCCCAACCACCCCCAAAAAATAATAATTTTAAAACTTGTTTTTAAATTCAATTTTTTTACCCCACCTTCACCCTTACCCCCACCCCCTCCCAAAAAAATATTAAAAATTATTTTTAAAAGATATTTCTAATTTCAATTTTTTATTTTTTTACCCCCACCCACTACCCTCGCCCCCCATCTGCCCCCCTATCAGCCCCCAACCCCCTTCAAAAAAAAAAATTAAGTTTATTTTTAAAAAATATTTCCAACTTCAAATTTTTATTTTTTCTTCCTGATCATCGATCACACACCCCCCCCCCCTCCCTCAAAAAAAATTTAGTTGGTTTTTAAAAAATATTTTCAACATCAAAAATTTATTTTTTTCACCCCTAAACTCGACCCCCCCCCCCCAACCCACCTATCCCCTACTCGCCACCCCTACCCCCAAAAAAAAATTTAAGTTTGTTTTTTAAAAATATTTTCAACTTCAAAATTTCATTTTTTCACCATACCCTCAACCCCCACCCACCTCCTACCCAGTTTCAACTTCAAAATTTCATTTTTTCACCATACCCTTGACTCACCTAGTTAAAATAAAAGATATTTCTCAAAAATATTTTTCATTCATAAATCAAACACTAAAAATCTTTTTCGGAAAATATTTTCTACTCACCAACCAAATATGAGAAAATAAGTCAAAAATCAACTTGTTTTCCAGGAAAACATTTTCCTTCGTACCAAACACACCCTTTATGTATTTCATTCTTCACCCACTCACTGATTTCATTCTTCATTCATTTTTTTTTTCAAATTCATCATGGTTGGTGGTAAATCTACAAAGATTTGTCTGTAAAAACTATAGAAATATTCTGAAATCAAGGTTGAAATAGAGCAGATCAAAGGCTCATCCTCCTCTGCTAAGACGCTAAGGAGTCGTTTGGTAAGGAGTATTAGGAGAAATAGTCCAAGTATTATGTGTGATATTATTTAGTACTATATTTGGTAGGAATTTTGGGTCTATGTATAATCAATCCATGGATTAGTTATACACCCTACATGGTATTATAGGGTGTATAACTAATACCTTCCATTTGGTGGTAATAGTTCTAATACCATGGGACTAATCTAGGTAAAGACAAAAATACCCCATCAAGTCCTTTTAATCATTTTGTTTATTTTCTTGATTTTATGTTTTATATTTATACTAATAAATTTATTTAAATAAATTAGCTTACAAATTTTATTATTTAGATATAATTTTTTGTTTCTAAAATATGAGTTATTTAATCTATTTATTATTAATATAAAATATTATAATCCGACTAATATGCTAATGTTGATGT
>JAJOOF010017334.1:0-17769 GCA_029582545.1 Solanum lignicaule | reverse complement strand
AAAAAATTGTAATAAATCTATGTCCGAAATTTTTTCCAAAATAATATTTTGAAAAAAGTAAAAAATATTTTGAGCTAATAGAAAAGAAAGAGGAAAGTGTTTATCCTAAATATTATTTTGCATGTACCTTTATATTAACTACTAAATATCTTTTTCTCGCTATCACATTTTATATAGTACATACTTTTTATTATTATTTTTCAAAAATCAAAAGTGAATGATATCTTTATACCCTTAAATTATAAAGTACCATATTATTCATGAATGCAATTTATTTGCCGCTCAAACTAGTATAATATAAACAATATACAAATTAAAAGAATATGTTACTTATTATTTATTATACTTACTTATATTTTAGAAAGGATATGACTTTTCAACATATTGACAAGTCATCCAACAAGCTCTTAATTAGTTCAATCAGCATGTATATTTGAGCCCGAATTAATTATGCTAATTAAAATAAACAAGAGTTAACAAAATGAATATTCCAGAAATGTCAAATTAATGAAATCGTAATTGGAAAGAAATTAAAAGTTGGACCATAAAATTTATTATTGACAACTGTTTCTCTTTATGAGGATTTTTATTTTTACTAAAAATAAGCTAAGCAATTATGGTTAAGCTCTGTAGCTTAGTTGTACCACTTATAGTTAAATATTTACCAAATCAATGAAGTTTAATTTTAATTGTTCAACATTAATATGAGAATATGTAATATTTAATTAGCAAATATAAAGAAGACAATTAGTCAAATAAGTTCGTATTGGTTAAAACATCTAGTACAACTTTTCTATAAAAAAATATTAAACTGACAATACTCGTGACTAACAGGTTGCATTATAAATTATTTTTCGTTAAACTAATTACTTTTCTGTAGACTCAAAACTATATATGAATTGAAGAGATAACAAAATAGTCATTTAACGTTCGAGAAGCAATACATCAAAAATGATATTTAGCAGTAATTAATTAACGATATTTTTTTCTCTATCTATTAATATTTGTCCAATATTGACTTTGCACACTTTTTTAAGAAATTATAAACATAAGAGTAATTTTACTATATCACCCTTTGAATATAATAAATACTCACTCCATTTCATATTAATTGAATTGTTGAGGTGTTTCACACCCTTTAAGAAAAGAAGATTAAGACATAAATTAGGCTTAACTTTTCATTTTTACCCTTATTAATTATTATCAAAATTATGATTAAAATAACTAAACATTAATTAATAACTAATTCCAATACTAACTAATGAAGGGTAAAATTGGAAAAACATTCTAAAAGTAGTCTTGAAAATTGAACAATTAAGTTAATTTGAAAAATGAAAAATGTCTCAACAACTCAATTAATATGAAATGGAGGGAGTATAATGTCTTGAAAAGTGTAACAGGGAAATGACTATAATTAATGGTAAGAGCAAATTAGAAAATGTAAAATTATCTTAATTTCATAAAATAGACAAGTATTGTTGGACATTCCAAAATAATATAGTGGACAACTACTGTTGGACGGAGGGGAGTAGCTTAGCAGCAAGTACTGCATTTTAGCACTTTTTATAGATACCGTTAAAATCTATAACAACATTGGATCTAATAACATTTTTTTTTTCAAATAGAGTACTTTAATTTTATTATTAACAATTAATAACAAAGTCATTTTCTATATTACTTTGTGTTTAGTTGTGTAACGGCCGAAATTAGAATTGTCAATTACTTAGGCAGTTGAATGTACTTAATTAAAGTTAATTATGCTTAAATCTTAAATCACCAAACAAATGGGCTCCACTTCACTTTTTAAATGGAAAAATATTCAAAAAAATAAATAATAATTATTTTCTTCTTATTTAATAAAATACTATAATTAGACTGATAATATGTGGGTCCCAAAAGATGCCACGCGTCTGCCGACGAAAGTGAACATACGAAAGACACGCACGCAACTTTGTTTTTCTCGTGATTTTTTTGTAAATCCCTATTTGTTTTATTTTAATAAAATAGTTGTTTTATCGTAAGAATATTAGAAAATAATTCTTATTTTTAACGTAAAAGGTAATACTTGAAAATTAGAATTGAATTTGAGAATGAAATAAATTAGAATTATAAAAAAAATTGTGAATAATATATAATGAAAAAAAATAAAAAAAATTTTTTTATTGTTTTTGAATTTCTTGAAATAGTGATTTTTTAACTTAAAAAAAATGATTTTATGATTATATGCCCCTAAATATTTAATAGCTTAATTTTGAATTGAAGTGATTAATTTATTGAACATTGAAAATTTCTAAAAGGCAACCTAGAACGGGCGATTTCAAATTTGACTTCAAAAAGAGTTGCTTTCGTTTAATAATTCTCCACCACAAGTCATCCCAAACCTTTATTTATTTTTAACTTTATTTTAAAAGTTGGACAAGGAAAGGAAATAAAAAAATTATAAATTAAGTTAAGAACATCATCTAGTTTTTAAACAATACTTAAGAGTGGAAACCCACAATTAGTGATTGAAATCTTAATTAAATTTCAATCTCTAGTATTACTATTAAAAACAACTCAATAACCGATTCAGAGAAATTGAGGCATTCGATCTGTCAAAAGAAATCGAGGAGAAACCGATCGTATTCCTCAATTTCTATATTTTCATTTATTTTGAAATTATTTTTTATAAACCATGTGTATTTTTTCAAATAATTTTTATTCGGATAAAATGGATAATTTAATGGGCAAGGTACATATTCATTAAAAAAAATTATCAATCCGACCCTATCAGTCATTTTGTTTGATAATTTATTAATATATTAAATAAAAATAATAATTTTATATTTATTTAATTCAAAGTTTTGACAAATAGGATCGTGTCACGACCTAAAAGTTGAGGTCATGATGGCACACATCCTAACCCCAAGCCTGATGCGTAAACCGAAGCAAAGATGAGATAAATAAACATGAGAGACTTCTAGAACGAAGTCAGACCCTAAACACACAAAAGTTGAGATACAATAAAGAATTCCCAAAACCTACTATCATAAGCATTAAAGAACATTATAATACAATAGTTGAATCTGAAATACATCACTTACCTTTGAAACATACATAAAATAGAAATGAAAGGCGAAGCACCAAAATGGTGATCCGAAAGCAGGATCTCATCATAACTTCGAAAGCAACTCTCCCAACACTATCAATCAGCCGTCTAGAGTACCACTCATACTAATAGTTGCAACAAAAGTTTACAGGAGAAGGGGTGAGTACGATCCACTTGTACTCAATAGATTAGGCCGACTGAGTAAAATAGAATACCATTACTTATAAAATAAACTACAGATCGCTTCCACCTGCATACATAAAAGTCTCACATCGGCATCGGTGCCAACGAAGCGCTTCCACCCGCATACATAAAAGTCTCACATCGGCATCGATATATGAACGGCGTGACTAAAGTAAACAAATACTTCTACACACAAATTTCAGAATCGAGAAGTTAATTACACCGATAAATAAGATTAACCAATGCAATGCATATGATGATGATGTGGTGGTACAAAACAGTCGCACACCTGTTGTATACACCTCGTTGAGCCTTAGCTCCCAAGACAAAGATTCATGGGGACTCACAATTCATATACCAAATATCTCATAATCTCAATATCTCATCCACTTGTAATGACTCTCTAGGTCTTTTTTTGTTTTTCGATATTTTTGACATAGAGATTTTCAATAGTGACCCTAAGTCATTTGTGACTTGCTAGGACTAACAGTTTGGTCACCTGGTCGTTCGTTAAGTTTTGTGTGAATTTATGTGCTATGGAGATTCTAAAGTTTGAATAGTTGGCTTCGGTCAAAACTTCAAGTACAAGACCTTAGTTCGTTTAGCTTATGTCGAGTTTGGTCTAGTAAGACCTTTGGTTTGGGCCCCGAGACTTCTAGACTCATTTTAAGATACCTTGTGGCATATGACTAAAATAGAGCTTGAGTGTGGGACCTTTTTTTTTATTGAGATGGCCTCCGTTGAAAGTTTTGATAATTTCGTTAAGTCCTAAATGTTGTTTCTTATTGAGTAGAATACTCGATTTGCATTGATGGGACGCCAAACTAATTTCGAAGGTCCGATGGAGTATTGAGATTTTTATCCCAAAACCTGGTGTAGCTGCTCACGCGGAGCCTAAGTTCGCACATGTGGAGCCTTGGTCGCACCAATGACCTCGCGCCTACGGGGCCAAGGCTGCTCCTGTGGAGCTGGTCAGTCTATTGACCCTCGCATTACTGAATCTTTCTTTGCTTCAGTAGCGTCTCACCAACAATGATTAAATCAATAAAGTCCCTTCTTTATTTCATCTTATTTTTGAAACTTTGAGAGCTCATTTTTTGACAATTTCTTGTGAGATTTGTTGCTTTGAGTTGGGAGTAGTGTTGGATGTTGTTGAGGTCGTTGTTCTCACGTTTAACCCGTGAGTTACCCTCGATTTCTTCCACTATAATATTTTATTGGTGATTTTTTGAACTTTTGGGTGCGTGATCTATTTTAGACCTTGTTTGAGCTTGGATTCTGCCCATTTTCAGAGCACAAGTTTCTTGAGCTAGTTGACACTCATTGATGGAGTCAATTTTAAAATTCCTTGTGTGGTTCCCACAATGCCATTTTGGCTCATTTTTAGTTCCATCTTTTATTATTGCAATCTAGGTGTCTAAACAACCGTATTGATGCTGGGATTAGGGTTGTTCATAATTATGGTTAATAAATCAAATCGAACCGCAATACAAATCAAATCGATTTACAAAAGGGAAAAGGATAAAAATGTCCGTAACCTATGTGAACAAAATGCCCTTTGTTTATGGTTTGGTCCAAAAATACCCTTATTGTTATATAATGGTTAAAGAATGCTCATTTTCCAAATAAATATACTATTTTCTTTTTAACACTTTTTTTCTAATAATATTTTTTAAAATTATCAAATGTTTATCCTACTTCAATTCAAAAAAAAAATCTTATGTTATTATAACTATTTTTTATTTTTATATAAATAAAAATTAATGATGAATATATGTAACACCTCGGATTTCGAAAGAACTAAATAGAAGTTCGTACGAGTCACCATCATTTTTCTAGTTTTGGGTCAACTTCAATCGACCAAGTCTTTTAGCACATAAAGAATTAGGTAACCCATGAGCTATAAAATTGAAGGTCTTTGAGTCCTCTTTCTAATGCCGTCAAATTTGCTAAATTTTGAGCTTGAAGCAAAAAGTTATGCCCGTTTGATTGAAGCCTCTCTGTTTAAGGCATTTCATCTGTTTTAGAAAAAGGTATTTTGGTTTTTTCCCTTTTCCCACTAGGCTTAGCATGTTTTTCCTCACCCAATTAAGGATCTAATCGGATGCTAAACCATTATTTGTCGTTCCTCGGATTTTGAGCGTTCGTCAAGATCCCGTCGATTTTCGCCAAGAACATTGTTCTTTTCAGGTATGTAAGGCTTTCCACAGTGATGGACTTGTTCATCCTCACTCCATACATCTAATTTACCCACAAAATCGTTGTATCTAAAGGTTTCTTGAGTAGTTCTTGATATTTGTTCAATTTCTTAACAATGGAGGTTGCGATTTCTTGTGTGTTGTGGATCTTTGATAAGAGTCATGTTTCAAGGAGGCTTGTATGAGAATTTCTATGAATTCGTGTTAGGTTTGAGAATCAAGAAGAATTTAGGAGGAATCATTCAATTCTAAACAAGTTAGGGCCTTAAATTGACAAGAAAAATTCATCGGTTTTCTGGGTAAAGGGTTGGGATGGTGCGCTACCCATAGCGCCAAGGTTGGACTTCAGTAGTTCAGGGCCTGGCGTGACGTACCAACAGTGCGCCAAGGCCTGACTTCTAAAATTCAGGCAATGGGGCGACGCGCCACTCAGTACACTAGGGTCACCTGGTCCTTTTTCTTTCTATGCTTCTGTCCGAACGTATTCCTTTGAATCATGACTAAGTTTTCTTCTTTGTATTAGCTCTTATAGGCTCCATTAATCCTTGAGAGATCCTACATGTCCTAATCACATGTCTAAATTTACATTCCAAACTAAAGTGAAAAAAATTTCAACAACTTTTATTGAGTTGATTTTGTGTTCTTGAGTTCTTGATCCTTTTGAAACTCTATTCCTAATATTTGAATTGTTATATGTTATGCATTGAGGTTCTTGAGTTGATTTGTTCATGTTTATATTTCAACATTAACCCTATGAATTGAGTATTCTTAAGATGAGTAGTATCGTTGAGTTCTGAGTTCTGTGAATTGAGTTCCTATATTGTCATTGAGATCCTTGAGTTGATTCGTTCATGTCTATGTTTCAGTATGAACTCTATTTTGAGTTATAAATCTTGAGAATTTTTTAAATCCAATATGCGTGTTTTAAATTGAGTTTTTGAGGAAAGTTTAAAGAGACATTTTGAGTAAAGTTTAACGGAACTGAGTATTCCCAAATGTATCATTTTTACATTGAGAAAAGAGAAACTTTGATTTCTAAAAATAGTTTATTAGTTCAAAGATATTTCAGAGCAGTTACCTCTTTTAAGAGGATAGTTTGAGCAGTTACCTTTTTTAAGAGGATAGTTTGAGCATGAATATATATTTATTGGTAGTAGTATGGAGCACCGATAAGGGATGAATTCAGACAACTCACATTCCTCATAAACCATGTAGCCAACATGGGTAAAGGATCGTACTTTTTAGACGACTCCTTATTGCTTTTAAGCATAACTTAGTGGATTCATATTGTTGATGTGTTTTATACCCCAGCAAAGTATAGGACAATTCTGGCGTGGACGAGACACTGTATCATCACATAGCTCATAGTGATGGTTGTCGGTTAAAGAATCTCCCAAATAAGAGTAAATAGTATTTTATTGTATCTTTATACATCATGTAGTTTATATCTTCTATTTTATAATGCTTTAAACATTGCATCTCTTATTGTTGCTTTTGTATTGGAGTCGAGTTGAGGTGAGTATTTCTCAATCTTGTCAGTTCAATTATCTATGCTTTTAGTTCTCCTTGCATACTCATACATTCAATGTACTAATGTCATTCGACCTGCATTTTATTATGATGCAAATACAGGTGTTCAGGATCATCAACATGCGCTTCGTTGATACCATTTGCACTTCAGCTAGCTTTGGTGAGCCTTCTTATTTCCGGAGGGCTTCACAAGTATTTCTTGCTTTGTTATGTTGTCGAGGGTTTTGTCCTGACACCTATCCTAGTATTAGAGTCTTCATAGATAGTTTAAAGTTGAGGAGTCTCTCATTATTTCTTTTTCTTATTAAGATGTATTTAGGTCCTTGTTAGTTATTTTCATAAATTTATTTAAGTTTTAAATTGAGACTTTAAAGTTTAATTAAGCATCTGGAATTTCCATTTTGCTTGAGTAAGTCTTTCACTTGTAGTCAACCAGGATGAGGGTTCGCTTGGGGACCATCAATGGTTCTCGAGTGCCGGTCACGTCCAGGGTGTAGACTCGGTCATGACAATATACTATGATCTTATATATATGACGTATATAATTTGTCGAAAGGATACATGGAATATTTTATTTTAACTGATAAAATGAGATTAAGAGGAAAAAAATTACTTCCAACATTTTTATTTGTGAAAGTGATTTTTAAAAGAAAGAAAACAAGAATAAGAGTCTTTAATAATATTTTAATTAGGAAGAAGATATGTTTAAAAAAAATAAAATATATATTTATTTAGAAAGTGGTATTTTTGACCCATTTAGTAATTATAAGGGCATTTATGGATCAAAGTATTGACTACAAAGACATTTTTGAACAAAAGTATTGACGGTAAGGGCATTTTGAGTCAAATTATAAATGAAGATCATTTGTATTCGTTTCACATAGTTTAAGGGCATTTTTGACCCTTTTAAATGGTATTTGGTTTGATTTGATTTTAAATTTTGACAACCGATACTATTTGGTTTGGTTTTACTAAAATAACCGCAAAAATAACCAAATCACGACTATAACTAGTCTCAACACTTAAACCATACACCAAAACCTAGTCATTTGCCTGACTTAGTAACTATCATTTCAATAAACAAATAAAATGTCATTATAATCATAAGTATAACATAGCCCGGACTCCCAGTCCTTAGACTGAGTTGACATTCACATGTAACATGTTCCACATGATTACATACCAGTCATACCTAAGTCCAACTCATCTTTCAAGTAACCCCGACTACTCAAGGACCAAATAAGCATACATCACATTATAAAAAGGTAAATCTGGTTCTTTCATGAAACCATCCACACACATATCCAATCATCTCATGGGATCTACACACAAACTGTTAGTCAACTGGTGCGGTACCCAAGTCAATCAAAGTTAGTATTCATGCCATACGTGGTATACGAGCCAACCAACAATTACAAATAATCAAGCACAATCACGATCACAATGAGAAATAACACTTGAAGCCACAAATAAAGTAAATAAGTTAATTGCATAAGATTATTAGCATGATGTCATTTCATTTGCTCCCTATGTTTTTCCCAACATGCATTATACAAAGTGATACTATAAAATAGTAGACATGCATACATACATAAATTGGAAAACATGCAATCATCACCTACCAAAAAGTAACCTCCTAGACAATCCCCGATTGTCCCCAAATTCGCCCACAAATCCTTTCTCAGACAACACCCAATCAAACAATAAAAAAATCATCATAGCTAACAACCACAATCAGCCTAACTATCTTAGACACAAGACTAACCATTCAGACTCCATGTCCGAACGCCTATACATGTAATCTCTAAAAACTCACAAGATATAATGTAGTAAAAACAGATCTAACTATTTAATTTAAAGAAATTTAGCTTACATTGGCGCCAAACATCGATCAGCCAATGAACCTCATCTATAAGTTTCCGACTCCATGAACGATCACCAAAAAATCTTGGGTTTTCGCCTCCCTTGCGTTGTAATTTCTCCCCTCCATTGCTCCCTTGCTCCGGGTGCCTTTGGAGGGTTTTGGAGAAACTATCGTCTATTTTCTCCTTTTAAAAGTGAGGAAAATAACCACATTAATTTAGGTTTGATTTTTCATCATCCCGCTATATAGATTGTGCAGACGCTATAGTGGTGCCGCTTTAGCAGGAAGCCTCTTGCTATGACAGGTTGATGTCAGCCTAATCAATTTCTAAATAAGACAAATTTGTTGCGTGCTCAAATTTTTAAACTTTTGTACTGATTTTTCAAAATTTTGAAATTTCACATGAGATGTCCTTGACTAACGATGGATCGAATAATTACAATTCAGCACACGCCACATATGCTATTAATCTTCGTTATACTAGGAGAAGGACTTAGAACAATGTTTGGTGTCTTTCAAGAACATATCCTCACTATACATAGTGTAAAATTTGATTAGCATTAAGTATTTATATAAAATAAAAATATTATATATAATTACACATGCACTTATGTTACACAATGATAATTCATATTATTTATTTTTAAATTAAAAATTATTACATTTTAAAATATCTGTGCACAAGTACATATACTAGTTTGAGTAAATATCAAAGTTTTTTCATATGTGGATGCGTATTGATTGGTTCGGTTTGGTTTTGAAGTTTGTCGGTTTGGCTTATTGGTTATCGGTTTGTAAAGATGCTAAATTGTTAGAGAACCATTAAGTTATTGACTTATCGGTTATTGATCGTTATCAGTTCGGTTATCGGTTTAACCGTTAAGATTTGACACAAAAAAATATATATTGAAAATCACTTAGAAACAAGGTGACAAACCAAATGAACCATGCACATGAGTTCACAAGTTACATCTTGCTCAAAAGGAAACACTTTTACATTGTAGAATAACACAACCAGAAATAAAAGTTGGAACCAAACTCTAAGTCAAGGATTGTATATACAAAATGGTATAAATATAATTATTTAATTTACTATCGGGTTATCGGTTAACTCGTTAAGAAAAAACCCCAAACCGTTAAGAACCGATCACCCGATAACAAAAAAAATTAAAACTGTTATCAAAACTGCTAAACCAATAACCCATTACTGATAAACCAATAACTTTTTTTCTGTTCGGGTTATCAGTTTCGGCTCGATTTTGAACAATCCTATGTGAGTTTGATAAAAAAATACCTTTTCAAGAATTTGAGTGGTTGTAGAAATTAACAGGATACACAAATTTTTCTCCATCATTGACTTAAGACCCGTTTGGCCCTAAGAATATTAGGGAAAAACTTGAGGAAAACTTGGGAAGTGGTGTTTGGTCGTATAACTTGACAAATATATTTGCCAAGTATCCCAAGTTCCCAAATACTAGAAAAAACTAGTATTTGGGCCAAGTTCTAATATTTGAGAATTTTAAAAAATTTAAAAATTACCCCAAACTTTTATATTTTATAAAAAAATACCTATTATTTATTAATTCCAACTAATATTTGTTACTACCTCCTCCCAGAAAGTTCGAATTCTAATTTGAGTGACAAAATTGAGAAAAAAGAACAATTTATTTTTAATGGGTTATAATTATAACCAAATCAATGACAAATTTGAATATGCGATTAATATGTTGTCTTGCCTATATTGTTATTTTATTATTGTTAATTGTTATCAATTATGTTATAAGGTTATTTTTTTCACAGAATATATTCACTATAAATAGATAATACAAATTTATGGATTTTTTAAAAATAGTTTTTAAAACTTATGAGTATAAATTATATTTTTTGAAATAGTCAAATATTCTTGGGAAAACTTGGGGCCAAACACATAGTGTAATTTGACCAAAAACTTGATCCAATATTATTTGCCAAGAATATTTGGAAACTTGAGGCCAAACGCTAACTTAGATGTAAGATACAAAATCAATTATATTAACAAAAATATACCTAATAACATTATTGCCTATCACCCAGTCACTCACATTGGACGCAGTGTTCACTTGCTGGGAAAAGAACAACATGATAATATTATTTCCTTTAGTCAAATTTACTTTTGGCTTAGCAGGTGTCATTTTTTTCAATTTTATTTCAGCATTGAGTTACATGATGGTCTAATTGGTCACACACAAAGCAATTGTCATTTTTCTCTTGGAAGTTTGATTATTGGATCTGAATTTGTAATCAATTTTTTTTTTCATACCTGATATTTTTATTGTGAGACATTATCTTTCATAATATTGAGTTTCGTAGCAATTTCTTTTGTTTTGTCAGAAATTGATTGATTTTCTCCAACTTAAATTTTTTAACTAGTTTGTGAAACTCGTTGATACGACCTTTACGTATTTCTCTCTAGTTATCTTTCATTTGAAAAAGTTATCAATAGTAAACTTTTATTTGGTAGCATATTCATTAGTATATTTAGCAAGCAATGAGTCTGAAATTTTCATCGATTCTTTATTAAAACAATATACATTGTACAATTTATTAAAAATATATTTAACATAGTGTGCTTACGTATCTTATTGCATAAATTCATTGATTTAGTTGATCAAAAATAAATTCATCAAGATTTAAATCCGTTACCACAGATGTCACACCATACATGTCAAGAGTAGAGAAAATATGTCCCTGCTATCTCTTAAAATTTTGTCCATAAAAAACTTTCACCTTTGAAATATCGAAGAAGTGTTTGATTGAGTGTACGAAAGCATAACAAAAATAACATCATGAGATGTTTGTGCAACAATAGTGGTATTGTTAGTAATAGTAGCACATTGATCATTTTCGTAATCCACGATAACAAAAGTAATATCCTTAACAAAAGATATGCTCAACCATCTGCCAATGTATTCAATCAAAAATGAAAAATGATCGTCAAGGTCATAAAGTCAATTGTCCATTATGATAATTTAATCTATATAAACTCAATTTTTGAACATTAGCTATTACTTTCTCCGTCTCATAATAACTAATCATTTTTTATTTTACACGATATTTAAGAAATCATAAATAAAATGATCAATTTGACTAATTTACCCTTAATCTATATTGATGGATAGCAAGATAATTTATGATGACATAAGACATACAAAAGGTACAAGTACTTCAAAGTGGGTGAGAGCAAGAGTACAAATGAGTAAATAAGTATTTAATGAAATCTTTAGAAAGATAAATTTAGGAACTTTAATTTTGTTTAAGCTTCCAAAGAGAAATTATGGAAATATTAAGCATGATGATGATATTAATTATAGGGGTAAAATGAGAAAAAATTAATTAATTTTATCTTGTTTTAGTAAGTGATCAAATAATTTGGGACAAGTATTTTTAGAAAGGTGATCAGTTAATGTGGAATAGAGGGAATAGTAATGTATAACAAAAAATAATGACAGATTAATATTATCATTAAAGCTAATAAATACTTCCTCTGTCTCTAATTACTTGTCCAATTTTGAATTGACACACTTATTAAGAAAACAATTATTGACATAGTAAGTTTACCATTTTACCCCTATTAATTATGAAATGGATGAAGTAAAAATTTAATATTTTCAAAAAGTTGTACCTTTTTCAAAGTAATTAATTGAGGGTATAGTATAATTTTTTTTTTGTCCTTTCTTGGTTTGTCAAAATAGACAAGTAATTAGGGACAACTATAAAAGAAAAAATAGACAAGTAATTAGGGACAGAGGGAGTATATAATTAACTTGTTTGACTAAAATTAATCGCAAATATAATTTTATTCATTTTGAGATACTTATAATATTTTTTTCAACAACCATTAATACTATAATAACTTTGCTTGGTAAACTATTTTAAGGTAGGAAAGACCACGTATATACCAATTGGTATAATTGTTAAATCTACTCTAATGAAAACTCATTTAAAACTCTTCAAAGAACTAAAATGTGACCAACCCAATCATTACAACGTAATAATAAAAGAGCAACATTCTATAAGCAAGAGTTTCTTATAGCATTTGCAATTGGAATTCATTTTATATAATACTCCCAGTCCCATTTTATATGTCATCCCTTTCTATAAATAGTTGGTCCATAATACTTGTCATTTCATAAAATCAATGCATAAATTAGCATATTGTTCCTTTTTATCCCGGTGAGTTATTAGCATTGAAAACATACATTTGACCAACTTAGAAAAGTTAAGTAAATGATTCATGTTCATTGGTTAAATTAATTAATCACAATAAATTAATTCATATTCATTGATTGAAAACTTGAGTTCCAAAAAAATTAAATAAGGGTAGAAGGGTAAAGTTACATCATTTCTTAATGCAAGTACAAAGTAAAAATGTGATATATAAAATGGGACGGAGGAAGTATATGTTACAAGCTTTTGATTACTGAATAAAAGTAAAACTTGGATGAGGATGTGAAAGATATTTAGGAGTTAAGAACAAAGAGTTTTTTTTTCCTGTCTCATTTGATGTTTGGTATTCGTATTGAACCTTCAATTAACTTTGGATCATGCAGTGCAGGGCCCATATTGGGGCTGACACTCCTAGCAAGATTTTCTCCATACTCAAGACTTGAATTTGAGACCTCTAATTTAGGTTAAAACAACTACACTATTACACCACAATCCATATTAATAGATCAAAGGTGTTAGATTGGACGCTAATGGACAAATTAATTCAACCATTTTTTTATTAAGAAAAAATCAAAAGTACAAAGGTACATTTAATATTGTAAGCCACAATAAAGGTGAATGTTATAAAGCTAAGTCTAGAGAGTGCGAGGTGACTGAAATTATCCCTTAGAGCTCATTTGGTACAAAGAACAAAAGATAAATAGTATCGAGATTGCTTTAAAAATGAGTTTATCTCATACTTTCTCGATCCCTAATTACTTGTCCACTTTTGAATTTGACATACCTATTAAGAAAATAATGATTGTCATAGTAAGTTTATTATTTTACCCCTATTAATTATGAAGTGGATGAATTAAAAATTTAAGATTTTCAAGAAGTTCTACCTTTTTCAAAATAATTAATTGAGGGTATAATAGGTAAAAAAAAATTATCCTTATCAAAATGGACAAGTAAAAAAGAAAAATTGAACAAGTAATTAACAATAAATGAAGTAAATTCACAAAATAACTTATTTCAAGATTGTAATATTGTTTTTATCCCATATTGAGAGTGGGATAACAATCCGCTAAAAAAAATATACTCAAGGGAGTATGATTGTAATTATGAGAGAATCTTGGGGCCAATGTAAGAACATTCACACTCTTCTTCTCCCTTTCTATTGAGATCCAAGCATGGAAGTTGCTCTATGAGTATTCCAAGAAAACCTCAAAAAAAGAGCAAAAGATGACATAACTGAAGAGTGAACAATCATATGGCACAACCTAAGAAAACCCTGAAAAATTTCATCCCTCTTTTCATTCTCCTCTCTCTTTCTGCTCTTTTCCTCTTCTCTTACCATCCTACAAACTTGAATTCCACCAAATCTTTCTCCTTTAACCCAAACACCCCTCAAACCCATCAAAACTTCACTTTTTTAATCAAAGTTCTCACCTTTAACCGTCTTGAGTCCCTCTCTAGGTGTCTCAATTCACTTTCCAAAGCACATTATGATAACCATGTTGTTCATCTCCATATCTACATTGATCACTTTCAAGATTCCCCAAATGGGTATGTGGAAATCGACCAAAAATTGAATCTTTCGAAAAGAATTCTTGATTTTGTTGATGGTTTTTCATGGAAATATGGGGAAAAGTTGGTTCATTATAGGGCTTCTAATGCTGGACTTCAGGCTCAGTGGTTAGAGGCTTGGTGGCCTAGCTCTGATGATGAGTTTGCCTTTGTTGTGGAGGATGATCTTGAGTTGTCACCTCTTTATTTTCGGTTCTTGAAGAGTTTGATTGACAATTATTATTATAATGAATCCAACTTTAGTCCTATGATTTATGGGGCTTCCTTGCAGAGGCCTAGGTTTGTACCAGGTACTTAGTTTCTTTTCATTGCTATTTCTTTCAAGGATATTAGTGTTGTTTAACTTTTGTAGAAGAAATGATTTCTTTATGGTAATCTGTATTTGAGTATGCTGTAATTATATATCTGTGCACTTCTGGTAGTTAAGTAGCTATACTTTGATTAGATGTAGGTACACAAACCGTTCCTTCCGTCCTTAAGTTTTTTCAGACGACTGCAACAATGCTAGGTTGTTTTTAGTTTTGTCTAGCTCATTTTTCTTTTTTCCTTTTATTGTTCAGCCATATTGTTAGTCCACTAGGTGTTTTATTGGTCTAATGTAGTGCTTGCTAGGTATGATTTTTTGCGAATAATCGCTGATTCATAATGAAATTGCAATTGCATTTTGTCATTCCAGATAAAAGAATCGTGAACTTAGCAATCTATATTTTTATAGTTCTGTCATTAAATCTAATCAATCTTTCTTAGTTTCGAGTTATACTTAGCATTGTGATGTTGTAATAAAAGTTGTAAGCATCTTGATGTATGCTCCTAGCGAATTATGTTTTAGGTTAAGAAGAAAAGTGCAAATTGGTTCGTGTTCAATGAATGTAAGCAATCTGTTATCAGGTATGTTTGGAGGGATCATCTGAGGATACAACAACAACAATAGCAAACCTTGTGTAGTCCCCAAAGGGGGTCTGGGGAGGGTAGAGTGTATGCAAACCTTACCTCAACCTACTATTTTCGGAAGACTCCCGGCTTGAGTAACAGAGATCAGAGCAGCTAAAAGAAAAATATAGAAGAAAAAAGGGCAAAATATAATAGGGAAAACATAACATAACATTCAAAAGAGGAGCAATAACCATAACCAACCAATGCAATAACTTAAGCACAATAAATAAGGAGTAACAAAAGTTGTAAGACAAGCAACTACGAGAGAAATGCTACTACTACTGGTATAAACACGGAAACAAACACAATGCACCAACCTATCCCTGCTAGAAAACAGACAACGCTCAACTACCTACTAACCTTCTACCCTAATCTGCGACCTTCATAACCTTCTATCTAAGGTCATGTCCTCGAAAATCCAAAGTTGCGCCATGTCTCGTTTAATCACCTCTCTCCAATACTTCTTTGGCCTACCTCTATCTCTCCTAAATCTCACTGTGGACAACCTCTCACACCTCCTCACTAGGGCCTCTGTGCACTTTCTCTTCACATGCCCGAACTATCTAAGTCTCACTTACCTCATCTTGTCCACCACAGAGGCCACTCCCACCTTGTTCTAGATATCTTCATTCTTAATCTTATCTCTCCTAAGTATGACCACACATTCAACTCAACATCCTCATGTCCGCCACTTTCATATTTTGGACATGAGAGTTCTTAATTGGTCAACACTCTGTTCCATACAACATAGTCGACCTAACCACTATTCTGTAGAACTTTCCTTTAAGTTTTGGTGGTATGGACTCCAGAGACGAGCCTCCATTTCATCCACCCTACACTAAGATGTGTGTCATCATCATCGATCTCCGCATTGCCCTAAATTAAAGACCCAAGATACTTGAAAATGTTCCTCTTGGGAGTGTATCATGTCTCACTTCCACGCCTTTTTTGCGACACGTCACATGACTTGCACTCCAGGTATTCAATTTTGGTCCTGCTCAACTTGAACCCTTTAGACTAAGTTTGTCTCCAATCTCCAACTTAGGGTGTGTTCGGTATGGAGGGAAATATTTTTGGAAAATATTTTTTAATTTCCTCATGTTTGGTTGGTCAAAATATCTGAAAAATATTCTCTAGGAAAATCAGTTCCTTAAAAATGAGGAAAATGACTTCCTAGTAGAAGTACGGAAAACAAGTTTAACAAGTGGCATTTCGCAGTAATTGAATTCTCCCTAACCTTCGACATAGCTCATCTTCACCCTTACAACCCCACACCCTCACCACCCACCTCTCATAATATTTGCTTAGATTATATACAAATACTTTTAGGATAATATTTTTGTTTATGTAACGAACACAAGAAAATAAGTGGAGGTTCCACTTATTTTCTTTGAAAATATTTTCCTTCATACCGAATACACCCTTAGTGTTAACTCTATCACGAATCTCATCAATCAGTACTATGTGGTCTACAAATAACATACACCATGGTACCTCACCTTGGATATGTCGTGTCAGTTTATCCATCACCAAGGCAAAAAGAAATGGACTAAGAGCCGATTCGGGTGCAATCCCATCACGATTGGGAAGGGCTTTGAGTCTCCTCGCACTATTGTTACTCGTGTCTTAGCTCTATTGTACATGTCCTTAATCTCCCTAGTGTAAGCCATCAGAACACCTCTAGCCTTCGAGCATCTCCATAGGACCCTCCCAGGCACTTTATCATATATCTTTTCTAAGTCAAAGAACACCATACATAAGTCCCTCTTCCTCTCCCGATATTGCTCCACTAGTCTCCTCACGAGATGAATGGCTTCGGTAGTAGAATACTCCGGCATGAGACCATATTGGTTCTCAGGAATAGTCCCACCATAACTTACCCTTAACTCCACCACTCTCTCCCACACTTCATAGTGTGGCTCAACAACTTGATTCCCCTATAGTTGTCGCAATTTTGAATATCATCCTTGTTCTTGTACAATGGAATCATTGTACTCCACCTCCATTCTTCAGACATTTTTGTTGTTTTAAAAATGACATTAAACAACTCGGTCGACAACTCCAAACCCACTCTGTTTATGTTCTTCCAAAATTCCATCAAGATCTGATCTTGCCCAATCACCCTACCCCTGCACATCCTATAAATAACAACTTTAACCTCCTCAACTTTTATGCTCCTACAATACCCATAATCGCAA